>JAKCPB010001582.1:0-71758 GCA_021442155.1 Cymbidium sinense | reverse complement strand
GCCATTAGTTAATTAGTTTTATTAGTTAATATATTAATTATTATTACATTATTTTAGTTTATATTTTACATTATTATTATTAGTTATTATTTTAGCCATTATTTATTTTTTTATTATTTTAGTTTATTTTTGTGTTTATTTTATTATTAATTTTAATGGGTTATTAGTTAGTTATTTATTTAGTTTAGTTATTAGTTATTATTTGTTATCAGTTTATTAGTAATTTAGTTTATTAGTTTATTAATGATTTATTTTAGTTAATATTAGTTATTTATTTCATTAGTTATTTTTATTATTTATTATTTATTAGTTATTATTTATTATTTAGTTTTTATTAGTTTACTTAGTTATTTTTAGTTATTTAGTTATTAGTTTATTTAGTTATTTTAGTTAGTTTTTATTAGTTATGTTTAGTTAGTTTTATTAATTTCTTATTAGTTTATTAGTTTTATTATTATTAGTTAATAGTTATTATTTAAGTATTATTAGTTATTAGTTATTGTTATTATTATTTTACGCTATTAGTTTAGTTTTTTAGTTATTATTAGTTATGTTTAATTTTTAGTTTTATTTTTATTTTATTTTATTATTATTATTATTATTTGTTATTATTTATTAGTTAATTATTAATTATTATTAGTTACTAGTTATTTAGTTTATTAGTTAGTTTTATTTAGGTTTTAGTTATTATTAGTTATTAGTTTTTTTATTTTTAGTTATTAGTTTTAGCTTTAGTATTTAGTTTCTTACTTTATCAATTTATTACTTAGTATTGTTAATTAGTTATTTATTATTTAGGTTTATTAGTTATTAGTTAGTTATTTATTAGTTATTTATAAGTTATTTTTAGTTTAGTTATTAATTTATTAGTTTTATTAGGTTTTAGTTTTTAGTTTTAGTTTATAGTTTATTATTATTTATTACTTAGTTATTATTATTAGTTATTAGTTATGTTATTATTATTTTTATTATTATTTTAGTTTTAGTTATTAGTTATTAGTTATTAGTTTAGTTTATTAGTTTATTAGTTTTAATTTTTTTATTAGTTTTGGTTATTATTAGTTATTATTAGTTATATTAGTTTTACTAGTTATTAGTTATAAGGTATTATTTATTATTATTAGTTATTAGTTTATTAGTTTATCAGTTATTATTATTTTGGGTTTAGGGTTTAGGGCTAGGGTTTTATTAAAAAAAATTTTAAAAAAAAATTAAGTAAACCGATAAGTTTAGGTTTATTTAGTTTATTTAGTTTATTTTTTATTTATATTTTGGTTTATTTTTATTTTTGTTTTGTTTAGTTTATTTATTTTAGGTTTATTTATTTTAGTTTTGATTTTATTTTATTATTTAGGCTTAGGTTTAGGTTTAGGTTCATCTTTTACTTTAGTTTTATTTTCCTTTTATATTTTAGGTTTAGGTTTTATTTGTTATTTTTAGGTTTAATTTTAGGTTTTTATTTTATTTTTTTTATGTTTAGGTTTTAGGTGGGGTTTTATTTTAGGTTTATTTTTAGGTTTTATTTTTTTAATTTAGATTTAGGTTTATCTTTAGTATATTTTATTTTATTTAGTTTAAGTTTAAGTTTAGGTTTAGTTTATTTTAAGCTTAGGTTTAGGTTTTATTTATTTTATTTTAGTTTATTTTAATTTAGGTTAGTTTATTTTATTTTTATTTTAGGTTTAGGTATTTTTTTTGGTTTAGGGTTTAGGTTTTATTTATTTATTTTTTAGGTTTAGGTTTTTGTTTAGTTTTTATTTTATTTTATTTTTATTATAGGCTTAGTTTTTATTATATTTAGGTTTTTATTTTTATGTATATTTTAGTTTTTTAGTTTAGTTTAAGTTTTTAGTAATTTTATTTTAGTTTAGTCTTTATATTTTATTTTATTTTAATATTAGGTTTAGGCTTAGGTTTAGGTTTTAGTTTATGTATTTACTTTTATCTTATTGTTTTGTTTTATTTAGATTTAGGTTTACTTATTTATTTCATTTTTAAGTTTTATTTAGTTTAGTTTTAGTTTTTAGGGTTTAGGGTTAGTTTACGCTTTATGGTTTTAGGATTATTCAGTTTAGGTTTATTATTTAGTTTTATTTTATTTTATTTTAGGGTTTTTAGTTTAGGTTTTAGGTTTTTTAATTTATTTTTAGGTTTTATTTTTAAGTTTTATTTTTAGGACTATTTTATATTTGTTAGTTAGTTATTAGTTATTAGTTATTTAGTTATTAGTTAGTTATTATTATTATGTTTTTTTAAAAATTATTAGTTTTTAGTTTTTATTTTATTAGTTATTAGTTATTAATTTTTTTTAATTATTATTAGTTTATTAGTTATTATTATTTATTAGTTTAGTTAGTTATTATTATTAGTTATTAGTTTTAGTTATTATTAGTAATTTGTTTAGTTTTATTAGTCATTATTTTATTATTTTTAGTTAGTTAGTTATTAGTTTAGTTATTAGTTTTAGTTTATTATTAGTTAATTATATATTTTATTAGTTAGTTATAGTTATTATTATTATTATTATTATTGTTATTATTATTATTAGTTTAGTTTATTAAGTTAGTAATTAGTTTGTTATTTTTTTTATTATTAGGTTTAGTTTTATTGGTTATTTTAATTTAATAGTTTATTAGTTTATTTTATTAATTTAGTTTTGGTTATTATTAGTTTAGTCTAATAGTTTTTATTTTATTAGTTTATTAGTTTTTATTAGTTTTATTAGTTTTATTAGTTAGTTTATTATTTAGTTTTTTAAGTATTATTATTATTATTATTATTATTATTTAGTTATTAGGTTTTTAGTTAGTTATTATTAGTTATTTAGGTTTTATTAGTTATTAGTTATTATTAGTTAGTTTTAGTTTTAGTTTTAGGTTTTTTTAGTTATTATTATTACTTAGTTTATTTAGTTTTTTTTTTAGCTTTAGTTTAGTTTTAGTTTTATTTAGTTATTAGGTTTCTTTTAGTTTAGTTTTATTTATTAGTTTATTATTATTATTATTATTATTATTATTATTATTATTATTATTATTATTAGTTAGTTTTATTTTATTAGTTTGTTTTTATTTAGTTAGTTTAGTTTATTATTAGGTTTAGTTTTTATTAGTTTTATTAGTTTAGTTTATTAGTTTGATTAATTTTAGTTTTATTATTTTAGGTTTATTATTATTAAGTTATTATTAGTTTATTATTATTATTAGTTATTATTAGTTTTGTTTTATTAGTTTTTATTATTAGTTATTTATTAGTTTTTATTAGTTATTAGTTAGTTTGAGTTATTAATTTTATTAGTTATTAGTTTTTAGGTTTAGTTTATCAGTTATTTATTATTAGTTATTAGTTTATCAGTTTAGGTTTTTAGCTTTTATTAGTTATTCTATTTATTATTAGTTAGTTTTTTAGTTTATTATTACTTAGTTAGCTATTAGTTAATTTTTAGGTTTTATTTTTTATTAGTTATTTTTAGGTTTATTATTTATTAGTTTTTTAGGTTTTAGTTTTAGTTTTTAGTTTATTAGTTTATTATTATGAGTTTTTAGTTAGTATTATTAGGCTTTTATTATTCTTATTACTTATTAGTTATTATTAAATATATTATTAGTTAGTTTTATTAGTTTATTAGTTATTAGTTATTAGTTTAGTTTTTAGTTAGTTTAAATTATTAGTTAGTTAGTTACTAGTTATTATTTAGTTATTACATTATTATTAATTTAATTATTATTAGTTTAGTTATTATTATTAATTATTTGGTTTTTAGTTTGTTATTTTTAGTTTTAGTTATTACTTAGTTATTAGTTATTAGATAAGTTATTCATTTATTATTAGTTATTAGTTTAGTTTTATTAGTTATTTATTAGTTATAGTTAATTTTATTAATAGTTATTATTATTTTATTATTTATTAGTTTATTTTAGTTTATTATTATTATTATTATTATTATTATCATTTATTAGTTAATTATTCTTTTTTATTATTAATTTTCTACTTGGTTTAGCTTTATTAGTTATTATTAGTTTTAGTTTTTAGTTATTATTAGTTAGTTATTAGTATTAGTTATTTAGTTATTAGTTAGTCATTATAGTTATTATTGTTATTAGGTTTTTTATTAATTTTTAGTTTTTATGTTATTAGTTATTAGTTTATTTGCTTATTTTAGTTACTCTTATTTATTAATTATTATTAGTTATTAGTTTAGTTAGTTATTATTATTAGTTATTAGTTTTAGTTATTAGTTATTATTAATTACTAGTTTAGTTTTTTAGTTATTAGTTTTTAATTTATTATTAGTTAATTATTTATTTTATTAGTTAGTTTTAATTATTAGTTTTATTATTAGCTTTAGTTATTATTATTATTATTATTATTATTATTTTAGTTTATTAGGTTAGTTGTTAGTTAGTTATTTTTTTTATTATTAGGTTTAGTTTTATTAGTTATTTTAGTTTTATAGTTTATTAGTTTATTATTATTAGTTTAGTTATTATTAGTTATTTAGTTTATTAGTAGTTATTAGTTATTGTTATTAGTCTATTAGTTAGTTTAGTTATTAATTATTTTTAGTTATTATTACTATTAGTTAGTTATTATTAGTTTAGTTTATTATTAGTTTTATTAATTTTATTTTATTAGTTTATTAGCTATTAGTTATTATTAGTTATTAGGTTTTATTAGTTTATTTATTTGTTTTTAGTTTTTATCAATTTTATTAGTTTGTTAGTTAGTTTATTTGATTATTAGTTTATTTAGTCATTAGTTTAGTTATTATTTTATTATTTAGTTAGTTATTATTAGTTTTAGTTATTAGTTAGTTATATAGTTATTAGTTTTATTAGTTTAGTTTTTAGAAATTAGTTAGTTATTATTAGTTATTTAACTAAGTTATTTTAGTCATTATTATTAGTTTAGTGATTAGTTAGTTTATTATTTTTTATTAGTTTAGTTATTTTGTTTAATTAGTTTTTAATTATTATTAGTTTATTTGTTTTACTAGTTATTATTAGTTAGTTTTACTATTATTAATTTTACTAGTTTTAGTTTATTTATTAGTTATTAGTTTTATTAGTTTAGTTAATTTATTATTAGTTATTATTAGTTTAGTTATTAGTTTAGTTCTTATTATTTAGTTATTAGTTTTTTAGTTTTTTAATTATTAGTTTGTATTAGTTAGCTTTCTTAGTTTATTAGTTAGTTATTATAGTTTTTAGTTATTATTATTAGTTTTTAGGTTTATTAGTTATTAGTTTAGTTAGTTTAATTATTAGTTTAGTTTTATTTATTTTTAGTTATATATTTAGTTTATTATTTAGTTATTATTAGCTTTATTAGTTATTAGTTATTTATTATTATTAGTTTTAGTTATTATTTTAGTTATTAGTTTATTAGTTATTTTTATTGTTAGTTATTAGATATTAGTTTTAGTTAAAATTATTAGTTAGTTTTATTATTAATTATTTATTTGTTAGTTTATTAGTTTAATTACTAGGTTTTTTTGGTTATTTACTGTAGTTATTTTTATTAGTTATTAGTTTAGTTAATTAATTTATTAGTTTTTAGTTAATTTATTTTTGTTGTTATTATTTATTAGTTTAGTTATAAGTTTTTAGTTTTTAGTTTTAGTTAGTTATTTATTTATTTACTAATTAGTATTAGTAAGTTATTATTATTAGTTATTTATTAGTTTATTATTATTTATTATTAGTTATTTTTAATTATTAGTAGTTATTAATTTTATTAGTTAATTATTAGTTTAGTTTATTAGTTATTTATTATTAGTTATATTAGTTTAATTAGTTATTATTATTAGTTATTAGTTAGTTTTTATTATTAGTTTTTATTTCTTATTAATTCTTTAATTAGTTTTATTAGTTATTAGGTAATTAGTTTATTATTAGTTAGTTATTAGTTTTAGTTTATTAGTTTTTTATTAGTTAGTTTAGTCATTATTTAATTATTAGTTATTTATTTTATTATTAGTTATTAGTTTTAGTTTATTATTATTAGTTTTATTATTATTATTATTAGTTTATTAGTTTTAGGTTTATTAGTTTTTATTATTAATTATTATTTTATTAGTTTTAAATTTTATTAATTAGTTACTATTATTTATTATTAGTTTAGTTATTTTTTTAGTTCTTTATTAGTTATTAGTTAGTTAGTTATTATTAATAGATTTTGTTAGTTTAGTTATTAGTTATTAGTTTATTTAGTTTTTATTAGTTTTGTTATTAGTTTATTAGTTTAATTATTATTATTTAGTTTTATTGTATTAGTTATTAAGTTTAGTTATTACTTCAGTTAGTTTTATTAGTTAGTTCATTTATTAGTTTATTATTAATTTATTAGTTAACTATTTTAATTTTTTAGTATTTTTAGTTATTATTAGTATTATTATTATTAGTTTATTATTATTATATTATTAATTAGTATTTTATTAGTTAAGTTATTAGTTGTTAGTTTTATTAGTTTATTATTAGTTTTAATTAGTGATTTTTTTGTTAGTTAGTTTTATTAGTTTATTATTAATAGTATTATAGTTTATTAGTTTATTAGTTTATTAGTTTATTAGTTTATTAGGCTTTATTAGTTATTATTTTTATTTTAGTTATTAGTTTTAGTTTATTAGTTTAGGAGTTTAGTTTTTAGTTATTAGTAGTTATTTAGTTAATTATTAGTTTAATTAGTTTTCTTAATTATTATTAGTTTATTAGTTTAGTTAATATTATTATTAGTTTTTAGTTAGTTACTTAGTTAGGTATTCTATGTTTGTTATTGGTTTAGTAGTTTAGTTATTACTAGTTAATTAGTTTTTAATTTATTAGGTTATTAGTTTAGTTTTTTAAGTTTATTATTAGTTTATTATTAATTTAGTTAGTTATTAGTTTTTATTAGTTATTAGTTTAATTATTGGTTGGTTGATTAGTTTAATAGTTTAAGTTATTAGTTTAGTTTTATTAGTTTTATTTAGTTGTTAGTTTATTAGTTTTTTTAGTTAGTTAGTTTATTAGTTTATTAGGTTAGTTTATTATTGGTACTTAATTAATTAGGTTTAATTATTATTAGTTAATTATTTAATTAGTTTTTTTAGTTATTAGTTTGGTTAAGTTACTATTATTATTATTAGTCTTTATTAGTTATTTAGTTAGTTTTTAGTTTGTTTATTTAGTTATTATTTAGTTAGTTAGTTGTTTTATTTTGTTTGTTAGTTAGTTTTTTAGTTTAGTTAGTTATTGGTTTTAGTTTTAGTTTTTTTTAATTAGTTGGTTTAGTTTTTTTAGTTAGTTATTTTATTAGTTAGTTTTATTAGTTTTAGTTAGTTTTATTAGGTTATTAGCTTTTTATTTATTATAGTTTAGTTATTTAGTATTATTTTATTAGCTCAATTAGTAAGTTAGTTAGTTAGTTTTTTTAGTTAGGTTATTTTATTAGTTAGTTTTATTAGTTTTAGTTAGTTTTATTAGGTTATTAGCTTTAGTTATTAATTTATTAGTTATTAATTTAATTTAGTTATTAGTTATTAGTTTATTATATTTTATTAGTAAGTTATTAGTTAGTTAGTATAATTTTTAGGTTTAGTTTAGTTATTTATTTATTATTTATTAATTAATTAATTATTATTATTATTATTTATTAGTTTAGTTATAAGTTATTAGTTTTTAGTTTTAGTTAGTTTTTATTTATTAATTAATTATTATTAGTAAGTTATTATTATTAGTTTTATTAATTAATTTATTATTATTATTATTAGTTATTATTATTTGTAATTAGTTTAGTTATTATTAGGTTTATTATTAGTTATATTACTTAGATATATTATTATTATTATTAGTTATTATTAGTTATTAGTTAATTATTTATTAGTTATTAGTTTTGTTATTACTTTTATTATTATTAGTTTTTTTTATTAGTATAATTTTACTTATTATTATTGTTATTATTATTTATATTAGTTAGTTTAGTTATTATTTAGTTATTAGTTATTTATTTTATCATTAGTTTTTTGTATTTAGTTTAGTTTATTATTACTATTTGTTTTATTATTATTATTATTATTAGTTTACTAGTTTTAGGTTTAGGTTTATTAGTTTTTTATTTATTAGTTTTATCAGTTTTTATTATTAGTTATTATTTTATTATTTTTTATTTTATTAGTTAATTATTATTATTATTATTTATTTATTATTAGTTTAGTTATTTTTTTAGTTTATTATTAGTTATTATTATTAGTTTTAGTTATTAGTTATTAATTAGTTTTATTAGTTTTATTATTAGTTTATTATTTATTTAGTTATTAATTATTTTAGTTTATTAGTTATTAGTTTTAGTTATTAGTTTATTATATTAGTTATTATTTATTAGTTTATTATTAGTTTATTACTAGTTTAATTTTTATTTAGTTATTATTTTATTATTTATTATTAGTTATTTATTATTTTATTTATTATTATTATTAGTTTATTAGCTAATTTTTAGTTATTAGTTTAGGTTATTAGTTTTAGTTTATTATTATAAGTTTATTATTAATTTTTTAGTTTATTAGTTTTATTATTATTATTATTAATTATTATTCCTTAGATTTATTAATTATTAGTTTTATTTTAGTTATTAGGTTTTAGTTTATTAGTTTAGGTTTTGTTTTAGTTTTATTACTTTTATTATTAGTTATTTAGTTGGTAATTTATTTTATTAGTTATTATTAATTTATTAGTTTAGTTATTATTATTATTCATTTTTAGTTAGATATTATTTGTTAGTTACTAGTTTATTAATTTAGTTATTAGTAGTTAGCTAGTTATTACTTTATTAGGTTATTAGTTTAGTTTTTTAGGTTTATCATTAGTTTATTATTAGTTTAGTTAGTTATTAATTTTTATTAGTTATTTGTTTAATAATAAATTAGTTTATTAGTTTATTAGTTTTATTAGTTTTAGTTATTAGTTTAGTTTTATTAGTTTTATTTAGTTATTAGTTTATTTGTATCTTTAGTTAATTAGTTTTATTATTATTAGTTATTTAGTTATTATTAGTTTAATTATTATTAGTTAGTTACTTAATTAGTTTTTAGTTTAGTTATTAGGTTTAGTTTAGTTATTAGTTATTAGTTTTAGTTTTTTAGTTTAGTTAATTAGTTTTTATTTTAGTTAATTATTAGTTAATTAGTTTTATTTTAGTTTTTAATTATTAATTAATTTGTTAATTTTATTAGTTTATTTGTTAGGTTATTTTATTAGTTAATTTTATTGGTTTTAGTTAGTTTTATTAGGTTATTAGGTTTAGTTAATAGTTTATTAGTTATTAGTTTATTAGTTTTTATTAGTTAATTATTAGTTAGTTAGTTTAGTTTTTATGTATAGTTTAATTATTTATTATTAGTTATTAGTTTTAGATGTTAGTTATTAATTTTTATTTAGTTTATTAGGTTTTAGTTAGTTTAGTTTTACTTACTACTATTATTATTATTATTAGTTTTATTTATTAATTTATTTAATTAGTTATTAATTTAATTATTAGTTTTTATTAGTTTTTATTAGGTTATTATTAGTTTTATTATTAGTTTAGTTAGTTTAGTTAGTTTTATTATTAGTTATTATTTTATTAGTTTTATTAGTTTTAGTTTTAGTTATTATTATTAGTTATTAGTTATTATTAGTAGTTAGTTTTTGGTTTTATTATTAGTTATTAGTTATTATTATTAGTTATTAGTTATTAGTTTTATTAGTTTATTATTATTAGTTAGTTTTATTAGTTATTTAGTTTAGTTACTTTAGTTAGATATTTAGTTTTATTAGTTATTATTAGTTATTTTTTAGTTTTTACTTTAGTTTAGTTTATTATTTAGTTATTACTATTAGTTTTAGTTATTTTATTATTTAGTTATTAGTTAGTTATTAGCAATTAGTTAGTTTTATTAGTTTATTATTTATTAGTTTATTATTTAGTTTTTTAGTTATTATTAGTTGTTTTTAGTTTTATTAGTTTATTACTTAGTTACTTAGTTTAGTTATTAGTTTATTAGTTATTACTTTTTATTAGTATTAGTTATTAGTTTTTTAAGTTATTAATTTTTTATTAGTTTTTATTATTAGTTAGTTATTATTATTAGTTAGGTTATCATATTATTTATTAGTTTTAGTTTTATTACTTAGTTATTATTTTTAGGTTTTATTATTAATTATTAATTTAGTAATTTATTATTTTTATTATTTTGTTTATTATTTTAGTTTATTAGTTATTAGTTTATTATATTAGTTTATTATTTTCATTAGTTTTAGTTATTAAGTTTTAGTCATTAGTTTTATTAGTTTTATTATATTGTTCTTATTTAGTTAGTTTTATTTTATTAATTTAGTTATTTAGTCTTTTTATTATTTATTAGTTAGTTTTATTTTATTTAGTTTAGTTATTAGTTTTATTAGTTTTTATTATTATTATTTATTAGTTTAGTTATTAGTTTAGTTATTTAATTATTATTTTAGTTTTAATTAGTTAGTTTTGGGCATTAATTTTTTAGGTTTTATTAGTTTAGTTTTTAGTTTTTTGTTAGTTAGTTTAGTTATTTTTTATTTTACTTATTAGTTTAGTTATTAGTTATTATTAGTTTTAGTTTATTAGTTATTAGTTTTTTTTAGTTATTAATTTTGTTATTAATTATGTTATTAATTAGTTATAATATAGTTATTATTAGTTTTATTTTAATTATTAGTTATTAATTTTATAAGTTATTTACTATTTTGTTAGTTGTTAGTTATTATTATTAGTATATAAGTTTTTAATTAGTTATTATTATTTATTAGATTATTATTAGTTATTAGTTTTTAGTTATTATTATTTATTATTTTATTAGTTATTAGTTTAGTTATTTAGTTAGTATTATTAGTTTAGTTATTTAGTTAGTTTTATTATTAGGTTTATTTTTTAGTTATTAGTTTTTTATTTATTATTTATTTTATTAGTTTAGTTATTTAGTTTAGTTATTTATTATTAGTTTAGTTAGTTAATTTATTGATTATTAGTTAGTTATTTAGTTTAGTTATTAGTTTAGTTAATTTATTAGTTAGTTTAGTTATTAGTTATTTTTTATTAGTTAATTCTTATTAGTTTCATTATTTTACTATTTATTTATTAGTTTATTATTATTAGGTTTATTAGTTATTAGTTAGTTACTTATTATTAGTTAGTTATTAATTTATTATTAGTTTATTAGTTATTAGTTTTTTATTAGTTAGTTATTACTTAGTTATTAGTTTAGTTATTATTTAGGTTTACTTAGTTTTAATTATTAGTTAGTTTTTAGTTTTTATTTATTATTAGTTAGTTTTATTAGTTATTATTAGTATTAGTTATTAGTTTATTTACTTTTATTATTTATTATTAATTTGTTAGTTAGTAATTTTATATTTTTTTATTAGTTATTATTATTAATTTTTTTAGTTTAATTTATTTTGTAGTTATTAGTTATTAGTTAAATTGTTAGTTTAGTTATTAGTTTTAGTTTAGTTATTTATTTAATATTAGTTTTTACTTATTTTATCATTAGTTTGTTAGTTTGGTTGTTAGTTTATTATTTATTAGTTTTTTATTAGTTAATCATTTAGTTTAATTATTATTAGTTATTAGTTAATTACTTTTTAGTTTATTAGTTTAGTTTATCAGTTATTTAGTTTATTAGTTTAGTTTAGTTTTTTTAGTTTAGTTTAATTATTTAGTTATTATTATTAGGTTTATTAGTTAATTTATTTAGTTAGTTTTATTTTATTAGTTAGTTATTTAATTTAGTTATTAGTTTAGTTTTTTTATTAGTTAGTTTGGTTATTAGTTATTATTTATTAATTAGTTATTATTATTTTTTTATTTATTTTTTTATTTTATATATTACTTTATTTGTTTATTTTTAGTTAGTTATGATTAGTTAGTTGTTAGTTTATTATTAGTTTATTAGTTTAGTTATAAATTATTAGTTATTAGTTTTTATTAGTTAGTTATTAGTTTAGTTATTATTCAAGTTTAGTTAGTTTTAGTTATTAGATAGTTTTTAGTTTTTATTAGTTATTAGTTTATTTACTTTTATTATTTATTATTAGTTAGTTAATTAGTTATTTTATTTAGTTTTATTAGATAATAATTTTAGTTATTATTATTAGATTTTTAGTTTAGTTTATTAGTTAGTTATTAATTATTAGTTTAATTATTAGTTTAGTTATTATTAGTTAGCTAGTTTTAGTTTAGTTAGTTATGTATTATTAATTTTTAGTTTTTTTAATTATTAGTTAGTTAGTTTAGTTATTAGTCTACTAGTTATTAGTCATTATTAATTAGTTATTTAGTTTAGTTATTATAAGTTAGTTATTATTAGTTATTAGTTTATTAGTTTAGTTCTGTTATTAGTTATTTAGTTTTAGTTTTTTTGTTTTTTTTTATTTAGTTAGTTTATCTAGTTAGTTTTATTTTATTTATTTTAGTTTTATTTTATTAGGTTTATTATTATTAGTTTTTAGCTTAGTTATTTAATTTTAGTTATTAGTTATTATTAGTTAGTTTTATTATTAGTTTATTTTATTAGTTAGTTAGTTAGTATTATTATTATTAGTTATTTAGTTATTAGTTTAGTTTTATTTAGTTTTTTAATTATTATTTTAGTTATTAATTATTATATATTATTTGTTAGTTTTATTAGTTTATTAGTTAGTTGTTAGTTAGTTATTTATTAGCTATTTATTAGTTATATTAGTTTTAGTTATTAGTTTTATTAGAATATTTATTCAATTTTATTAGTTATTAGTTTAGTTTTTTCAGTAATTATTATATGTTATTATTTGTTTTTAATTATTAGGTATTTATTATTTTTTATTAGTTTATTTATTAATTATTTATTAGTTTAGCTTTTTAGTTAGACTAGTTAGTTTTTAGTTATAAGTTAGCATAGTTACTAGTTTATTAGTTCTAGTTTTTTAGTTAATTATTATTAGTTTGGTTATTAGTTATTAGTTTAGTTATTATTAGTTTGTTATTAGTTATTAATTAGTTATTAGGTTTATTATTAGTAATTCATTATTAGTTTTATTATGTTTTTAGTTTAGTTATTACTATTTAGTTAGTTTAGTTATTAGTTTAGTTATTAGTTTTTTGTTAATTATTAGTTATTATTATTATTTAGTTTTTAGTTTATTATTATTTTAATTATTATTAGTTATTTATTTATTAGTTATTATTATTAGTTTAGTTATTAGTTTATTATTAGTTTAGTTACTAGTTTAGTTATTAGTTAGTTATTAGTTATTAGTTTAGTTATTATGTTTTATTAGTTTTATTAGTTTTTAGTTTTATTAGTTATTAGTTTTATTAGTTTTAGTTAGTTGTTATTATTATTAGTTTTAGTTATTAGTTTAGTTATTAGTTATTAGTTTAATTAGTTTAGTTTTTATTATTTAGTTTTAGTTATTAGTTATTTGTTTAAGTTATTCATTTATTAGTTAGTTATTTATTTATTTATTATTTTATTATTTATTTTATCAAGTTCTAATAGTTATTAGTTAGTTATTTAATTATCAGTTTATTATTTAATTATTAGTTTATTAGTTTTTGGTTATTATGTTTAATTATTAGTTTTATTTTATTAGATTATTATTAGTTTATTAGTTTATTAGTTATTATTTAGTTATTTAGTTTTATTATTACTTAGTTATTATTAGTTTTATTAGTTTTTATTAGTTATTAGGTTTAGTTTAGCTAGTTTTATTTGGTTATTAGTTTATTATTTATTATTAATTAGTTATTAGTTTATTGGTTATTAGTTTAATTTTATTAGTTATTAGGTTATTTATTTATTAGTTAGTTATAACTCATTATTATTAGTTTAGTTTAGTTTATTTAGTTTTTAGTTAGTTATTATTAGTTTAGTTAGTTTTAGTTCAATTCGTTATTAGTTTATTAGTTATCTATTAGTTAGTTTTATTTAGTTTTAGTTATTAGTTTTATTATTTATTATTTATTAGTTTAGTTATTTATTTTTTAGTTTATTATTTATTAGTTTTCTTTAGTTTAGTTTAGTTAGTTTTTAGTTTATTAATTTATTTTTTAGTTATTAATTTATTATTATTAATTTTATTAGTTATTTTTACTAGTTAGTTATTATTATTATTTTACTAGTTAGTTATTTATTATTTATTATTAGTTATTAGTTTAGTCATTTTTATTAGTTTTAGTTTAGTTATTAGTTTTTTTAATTTTATTATTTAGTTTATTAGTTTAATTATTTTATTAGGTTTTAGTTATTAGGTTTAGTTAATTATTAGTTAGTTATTTAGTTTATTAGTTTAGTTATTTAGTTTTATATTTAGTTATTAGATAGTTTAGTTATTAGTTTAGTTTTTAGTTATTATTAGTTAGTTATTTAGTTTATTAGTTATAGTTTATTAGTTATTTAGGTTTTAGTTTATTAGCTATTAGAAAGTTTAGTTATTAGTTTAGTTTTTAGTTATTATTAGTTATTTAGTTATTAGTTTTATTAGTTGTATGTTTAGTTTTAATTAGTTATTTAGGTTTTATTAGTTATTAGTTATTTGTTAGTTTTATTAGTTATTAGTTATTAGTTTATTATTATTAGTTAATTATTAGTTAGTTATTATTATTTTTAGTTAGTTTAATTAGTTTTATTATTATTATTAGTTATTAGTTAGTTTTATTAGTTAGTTAGTTTATAGTTAGTTAGGTTTAGCTTAGTTTTATTAGTTATTTTATTCGTTTAGTGATTATTTTTATTAGTTATTTTTAGTTAGTTATTATTAGTTATTATTATTTGTTAATTATTTTGATTACTATTAGATTATTAGTTAGTTATTAGTTTATTAGTTTTTTAGGTTTAATTATTAGTTATTTATTTATTGGTTGTTTTTAGATAGTTTTATTATTTAGTTTTTATTTTATTACTTTTAGTTAGTTATTAATTTTTAGTTAGTTTTATTAGTTTAGTTTGTTGGTTTTAGTTATTTTATTTTTAGTTAGTTAGTTAGTTATTAGTTAATAGTTAATTTTAGTTATTATTTTAGGTTATTAGTTTAGTTATTTATTATTAGTTATTAGTTATTTAGTTTAGTTAGTTTTTATTAGTTAGTTATTAGTTAATTTTTTAATTATTAGTTATTATTAGTTAGTTATTAGTTTATTTAGTTTATTAGTTATTAGTTATTAGTTATTAGTTATTTAGTTATTTAATTTAATTATTATTTTAGTTATTATTATTAGTTATTAGTTTAATTTTTAATTTAGTTATTATTAGTGAGTTAGTTTTCGTTAATTATTAGTGAGTTATTTTATTAGTTTTCGTTAATTATTAGTTTTAATTGTTAGTTTTAGTCAATTATTAATATTAGTTATTAGTTTTATTAGGTTTTAGTTTCAGTTATTAGTTAGTTTAGTTTATTAGTTCTTTTTTATTAGTTATTATTAGTTATTAGTTTTATTAGTTTAGTTTTAGTTATTAGTTATTAGTTACTAGTTAGTTTACTAGTTTTATTAGTTATTTGGTTTAATTTTTATTAGTTATTAGTTTAGTTATTAGTTTATTAGTTTATCAGTTATTAGTTAGTTATTCAATTTTTAGTGAGTTAGTTTTTATTACTCATTAGTCTATTACTTATTAGTTACATATTATTTTATTAGTTTATTTGTTTAATAGTTTATAAGTTGAATAATTTTTAGTTTATTATTTTATATTAGTTTTAGTTAGTTATTTATTTAGTTATTATTATTAGTTAGTTATTTTTATTATTAATTTATTAGTTTTGTTAGTTTTTTAGTTTATTAGATTAATTAGTTATTATTATTATTAGTTATTATTAGTTTAGTTAGCCTATTTGTTCGTTATTAGTTTATTAATTAGTTAGTTTTATTATTAGTTTAGTTATTTAGTTTATTTTTTTAGTTTTATTTATTAGTTAGTTAGTTTGTTATCAGTTATTATTATTATTAGTTTTAGTTTTTATTTATTAGTTAGCTTTATTAATTTTAGTTATTAAATTTAGTTTTATTATTAGTTATTTAGTTATTATTAGTTATTAGTTATTAGTTTATTTTATTAATTTTATTTATTTTTAGTTTAGTTAATTATTTAGTTATTATTAGTTATTTAGTTCGGTATTAGCTTTTTTTGATTATTATTAGTTAGTTATTTTTTAGTTTATTATTAATTATTATTAGTTTATTAGTTATTATTAGTTAGTTTTTATTATTAGTTAGTTAGTTATTATTAATTAGTTATTTATTTAGTTTATTAGTTTTTGTTATTAGTTAGTTAGTTATTTAGTTTATTAGTTATTATTTATTATTTATTAGTTAGTTATTATTATTTTTTTAGTTAGTTTTTATTTAGTTCTTAATTTTAGTTAGTTATTAGTTTATTAATTATTATATATTTTATTAGTTTTTATTAGTTAGTTTAGTTATTTTAATAGTTATTAGTTTAGTTAGTTTTACTTTATTAGTTTCATTATTATTATTATCAATTAGTTATTAATTTTAGTTAGTTTATTATTATTATTTATTAGTGTATTAATTTATTAATTTTTATTTAGTTATTATTTGTTAGTTTTTTAGTTATTATTAGTTATTTAATTTTAGTTATTAGTATAGTTATTTAGTTATTATTAGTTTGGTTAATTATTAGTTTAGTTTATTAGTTTATTAGTTATTATTAGTTATTTGTTTAGTTATTTTTATTATTAGTTATTAGTTTTAGTTATTATTATTATTATTAGTTTTTTATTTTTTAGTTTTATTATTTTTGTATTAGTTAGCTTTATTTAGTCAGTTTAGTTTATTAGTTATTTATTAGTTTATTATTATCAGTTTTAGTTATTAATTTAGTTTATTAGGTTAATTATTAATTAGTTATTAATTTTATTATTAGTTTTAGTTAGTTATTAGTTATTAATTCTATTAGTTTTTTAATTACTTATTATTAGTTTTATTAGTTATTATTTTAGTTAATTATTAGTTACTTATTTAGCTATTAGTTTAGTTTTATTAATTTTATTAGTTTTATTTTTTAGCTATTAGTTATTAGGTTTAGTTATTAGTTATTAGTTTAGTTTTAGTTATTTCAATGAGTTATTAGTTATTATTTGTTTACTAGGTTTTGGTTTAATAGTTTTAGTTAGTTTCGTTAGTTATTATAGTTAGTTTAATTTATTTATTTTAGTTAGTTTATTAGTTTTTTAGGTTTATTATTATTAGTTTCTATTAGTTATTTATTAATTAGTTATTATTATTTATTATTTTATTTTATTAAGTTTATTATTATTATTATTATTATTATTAGTTATTAGTTTTAGTTATTATTTATTAGTTATTAGTTTAGTTTAGTTTTATTATTTAGTTATTAGTTAATTATTTTAGTTTAATTAGTTTGTTATTATTACGCTATTATTATTTATTATTACTGTATATTAGTTAGTTATTAGTTATTTAGTTTAATTTTTGTTTTATTATTAGTTAGTTTAATTTATTATTTATTTTTAGTTATTTATTTATTTATTAGTTAGTATTTTAGTTTAGTTTTTTAGTTTATTTTAGTTTTTTTTACTAGTTATTTAGTTATTATTAATTAGTTAGTTATTATTATTACTATTTTAGTTAGTTATAGTTAGTTATTATTATTATTTTTATTTAATTAGGTTTAGTTTTTTAGGTTTAGTTTTAGTTATTATTTAGTTTATTATGTTTAATTATTAGTAATTATTAGTATAGTTATTAGTTAGTTAGTTAGTTACTTTTTAGTTTATTATTCTTATTATTATTTATTATTAGTTTTATTATTACTATTTTATTAGTTAGTTAGTTTTAGGTTTTATTAGTTTTATTATTATTTTAGTTATTAGTTATTAATTTTTTTTGTTTTTTTAGTTTAGTATTTAGTTATTATTAGTTTATTAGTTTGCTAGTTTATTTTAGTAAGTTTAGTTTTATTAGTCAGTTATTATAATTAGTTTTAGTTATTTTTTATTAATTATTTAGTTTAGCTATTAGTTTTTTTAGTTTTTAGTTTTTATGGTTATTTATTACTTTAGTTATTAGTTTTATTTATATTTGTTTTATTAGTTAATTTTAGTTAGGTTATTTATTTATTAGTTATTATTAGTTATTAGTTTTAATTATTTATTATTTAGTTTTATTAGTTATTATTTATTTTATTTAGTTTTATTATTTATTATTATTTCGTTTATTAGATAGTTAGTTTTTAATTTAGTTATTAGGTTTAATTTTTTGTTAATATTATTTATTGGTTTATTAGATTTTATTATTTAGTTATTTAGTTTTATTACTTTTATTATTACTTTTATTATTAGGTTTAGTTATTATTTTTATTATTTGGGTAGTTATTATTTGTTTTATTAGTTAGTTATATTATTATTAGTTAGTTTAATTATTTATCATTTAGTTAGTTTTTATTAGTTTTAGTTATTTTATTATTAGATTTTAGTTAGTTATTAGTTAGTTTTATTTAGTTATTTTTATTAGTTTAATTTATAACCTCTTTTATTAATTTTATTCATTTTAATTTAGTTATTTATTATCAGTTAGTTTTTTTATTAGTTAGCTAGTTATTTAGTTTTACTAGTTATTATTTTTTAATTATTAGTTTAGTTTATTAGTTTTTTAGTAGTTAGTTTTAGTTTTTAAGATTAGTTATTTAGTTTTTTAGTTATAAGTTTTAGTTAGTTATTATTAGTTATTAGTTTATTAATTTAGATTTTTTTGGTTTTATTTGTTATTATTAATTTTTGTAGTTATTTGTTATTATTATTTTAGTTTTGTTAGTTATTAGTTAGTTAATTATTATTTAGTAAGTTAGTTGTTTATTATTAGTTTTATCATTATTAGTTATTAGTTTAGTTATTATTATTATTATTATTAGTTATTAGTTTATTAGTTTGTTTATTATTACTAGTTATTTATTAGATTATTAGTTTATTCAATTTATTATTAATTATTAATTATTAATTAGTTATTAGTTTAGTTATTATTAGTTTATTAGTTTTAATTAGTTATTAGTTTATTTATTTTTATTTATTATTTGTTTTTTTAGTTATTAGTTTATTATTATTTATTAGTTTTATTTTTATTATTATTAGTTAGTTATTTATTAGCTTTTAGTTATTAGTTAGTTTATTAATTTAGTTAGTTATTTATATTTATTAGTTTTATTATTATTTATTAGTTAGTGGTTTATTGTTTAGTTTTAGTTTTTAGTTTTATTAGTTATTTTATTACTTTATTTATTATTGGTTTAATTTTAAGTTTAGTTATTATTAGTTTATTTTTTAGGTTTTTAATTCATTATTGGGTTAGTTTTTTAGGTATTTATTTAGTTATTATTACTTAGTTATTATTAGTTATTAGTTTTTTTTATTAATATTTATTAACTTAGCATAGATTTTATTATATTAGTTATTAGTTTATTATTAGTTTTAGTTATTTAGTTATTAGTTATTAGTTATTATTAGTTATTATTAATTAGTTTTATTTAGTTTAGTTAGTTATTAGTTATTTAGTTTAGTTATTTTTTATTTATTTGTTATAAATTTTGAGTTATTAGTTATTAGATAGTTATTAGTTTAGTTATTAGTTTAATTTTTTGTTAATTGTAAGTTAGTTTTATTATTTTAGTTTTTTAATTATTAGTTATTTGTTATTGTTAGTTATTATTTTATTATTAGTTATTATTATTTTTAATTATTAGTTATTTAGTTTTGTTTATATTAAATTATTTTATTAGTTTATTAGTTTAGTTAGTTTTTATTAGTTATTAATTATTAGTTTTATTAGTTATTAGTTTTACTTAATAGTTATTAGTTTAGTTATTTATTAGTATTATTAGTTATTTGTTAGTTTAGTTTTTATTAGTTAGTTTATTTAGTTATTATTTTATTTATTTATATTTATTATTAGTTTTATTTATTAGTTTTTAGTTTTATTATTATTAGTTTAGTTATTATTTTAGTTATTTATTAGTTATTAGTTAGTTTTAGTTATTAGTTATTATAATTAGTTTATTTTAATTTTAATTTAGTTATTATTTTATTAATTTTAGTTTAGGTATTAGTTATTAGTTTGTTATTTAGTTATTAGTTATTATTTATTATTATTAGTATTAGTTATCGATTATTATTAGTTATTAGTTATTATTATTTAATTATTATTATTATTTTAATTAGTTTATTAGTTAGTTATTTATTATTTTATTAGTATTTATGTTTTAGTTTATTATTATTTATTTTTAATTAGTTATTAGTTATTATTATTTATTAGTTATTTTATTAGTATTTAGTTATTAATTTTATTAGTCTTTATTTTATTTATTTTAATTATAATTAGTTTAGTTATTATTTAGTTATTAGTTATTTTATTATTATTATTATTATTATTTATTAGTTATTAGTTATTAGTTGTTATTATTATTAGTTATTTAGTTATTTAGTATATTAGTTTAGTTATTATTATTACTTTATTATTATTAGTTATTATTATTTATTTAGTTATTATTAGTTATTAGTTATTTATTTTTAGTTTTTTATTTAGTTATTTAGTTTTATTATTTGTTATTATTTTATTAGTTTTAATTTATTTTATTAGTTAATTATTTATTATTATTATTGAGTTATTAGTTTTATTTAGTTATTAGTTAGTTATTTATTAGTTATTATTATTATTTATTTAGTTTTTTTAGTATTTTATTTATTTATTATTATTATTATTTTATTATTATTTATTAGTTATTATTATTATTTATTATTTATTTATTATTATTAGGTATTAGTTTTATTATTATTTAGTTTTTATTTATTTAGTTATTTAGTTATTTGTTAGTTAATTTAGTTTAATAGTTAGTAGTTAGTTTATTATTATTTGTTATTTTTTTTAGTTAGTTTAATATTAGTTTAGTTGTTTAGTTAATTAGTTATTTTATTTAGTTTTATTAGATAATAGTTTATAATTATTATTATAAGATTTTTAGTTTAGTCATATTATTATTTAATTATTATTATTATTAGTTAGTTAGTTAGTTATGTATATTATATTAGTTTATTTATTTATTATTATTATTATTAATAGTTTAGATTCTTAATTATTAATTTAGTTATTATTAGTTTATTATTAGTTTCATTAATTAGTTAGATTAGTTTTATTATATTATATTTAAGTTTTATTTTTATTATTAGTTTTATTTTAGTTTTTTTATTATTATTATTAGTCCATTTTAATTAGGTTAGTTATTATTATTAATATTATTATTATATTTATTTATTAGTTAGTTTAGTTTTAGTTTATTAAGTTTTATTAGTTATTATTATTAGTTATTAGAGATTAATTTTATTAGTTTTTAGTTTTTAGTTTTTATTATTAGTTAGTTTGGGTTATTAGTTATTATTTTATTATTAGTTTATAATTAGTTTAGTTATTATTATTGTTATTTTTTTTAGTTTACTTATTTATTTAGTTATTATTATTAGTTATTAGTTAGTTTTATTAATTAGTTTTAATTTTAGTAAATTTTTATTAGTTATTAGTTTAATGGGTTTTATTAGTTATTTTAGTTATTATTTATTAGTTATTTAGTTTATTAGTTTATATTATTATTATTATTTTTAATTATTATTATTAATTATTATTTAGTTTAGTTATTAGTTTATTATTTAGTTATTAGTTAGTTATTAGTTAGTTAATTTTTGTTAGTTTAGTTGTTTATTATTAGTTATTATTTATTAGTTATTATTATTTAGTTTATTAGTTTTATTTAGTTTTATTAATTAGCTAATTTATTATTATTTAGTTTTAGTTTGGTTATTTTTTAATTTTTTATTAGGTTTAGTTTAGTTATCTAGTTATTATTAACTAAATATTAATATTATTAAGTTATTAGTTTTTAGTTTTATTAGTTATTAGTTATTATTTATTATTAGTATTATTATTAGTTATTTAGTTATTACTTTTTAGTTATTATTAATATTTATTACTTTTTATTTAGTTTTAGTTATTTACATTTTTTATTATTAGTTATTTTTTGTATTATTAGTTATTATTAGTTTAGTTATTTAGGTTATTTTAGTTAGTTATTATTATTATTTAGTTATTAGTTTATTATTATTAGTTTAAATTTAGTTTTAATTTGTTTTATTATTATTATTATTTAGTTAGTAGTTTAGTTATATTAGTTATTATTAGTTTTAGTTATTATTATAGTTATTATTATTTAGTTATTAGTTATTGGTTTATTTATTATTTAGTTTATTAGTATATTTTAGTATTTAGTTTTGTTTTATTATTATTCGTATTTTAGTTTATTTATTATTAGTAAGTTAGTTATTAGTTTATATTATTTTATTAGTTTAGTTATTATTATTAGTTTTAGTTTATTTTATTATTATTATTATTAGTTATTAGTTTATTTTTATATTAGTTTTATTATTATTTTATTAAATTATTACTTATTTATTTATTTATTATTAGTTATATTAGTTAGAATTATTATTAGTTTTATTAGTATATTATTATTTAGTTTAATTATTGTTTATTATTAGTTATTATTAGTTATATTAGTTTTATTATTTAGTTTTTTATAGATTAGTTATTTTTATTATTTATAGTTAGTTTAGTATATTAATAGTTATTTACTTTTAGTTTATTAGTTTTAGTATTAGTTACTTTAGTTTTATTAGTTTAGTTATTTTTATTTATTTATTATTAGTATTTTTTTTAGTTTTCTTTATTAGTTATTATATTATTAGTTATTAAGTTATTTTAGTTTGTTATTTAGTTATTAGTTAATTATTATTATTTTATTAGTAATTAGTTAATTAGTTATTATTTTTAGTTATTTAATTTATTAGTTTATTATATTTTTAGTTTATTAGTTTATTTGTTTAGTTATTATTAGTATTAGGTTTATTAATAAGTTATTATTATTATTATTATTACCTATTATTAGTTTTTTAGTTTTTTATTAGTTTGATTAGTTATTAGTTATTATTAATTATTATTATTATTTAGTTATTTATTTTATTTAGTTATTTTAGTTATTAGTTTTATTATTTTATTATTATTAATTAGTTATTATTATTAGTTATTAGTTATTTGTATTAATAGTTATTATATTATTAGTTATTAGTTTATTTTTTTAGTTATTAGTTATTTTAGTTATTATTAGTTATTATTAGTTTTTATTAATTATTAGTTTTAATTACTTTTTATTAGTTAATTATTTTAGTTTTTAATATTAGTTATTATTAGTTTTAGGTTAGTTATTTAGTTAGTTAGTTAAGGATGAAAATAAAGTGTGCTTTTCTTAAAAAAAGATATTGAAAATAGGTGGATGAGGTATTTTAATAAACTTTTCAATGAAGGATCGGAAAGTACGATTGATTTTAGCAACCTTAATAACCTAAACAAAAATAGATAATTTCATTTTTATCGTCGTATTAGTAAATCTGAAGTTAGTGAATCTTTAAAGAAAATGAAATGTGGAAAAGTAGTAGGACCGCATAATATTCTAATAGAAGTGTGGAAATGTTTAGAAGATCAAGGAATTTCTTAGCTTACAAATCTTTTTAATATTATTTTAAGACTAAAAAGATGTCAGATGAGTGGAGAAAGAGTTTGTTGGTTCCTATATTTAAGAATAAAGGTGATGCACAAGAGTGTGCAAATTATGGAGGAATTAAGTTAATGTGCCATACATTAAAATTATGGGAGAGAGTAATTGAGCAGGTTGATGTAAGTTTCTCGCTTGATTTCATGCCGTAGATCTACTATGGATGCTATACATTTGTTAAGAGGTTTGATGAAGAAGCATAGAGAAAATAAGAAGGATCTACATATGATATTTATTGATTTAGAGAAAGCTTATGATAAAGTATCAAGAGATGTTCTTTGGAGAGTTCTAGAATAGAAAGAAGTTAATATTGGTTATATTCAAGTCATTAAGGATATGTATACTAGAGATGTTACTTGTGTCCAAACACAAGGAGGATTGACAAAATATTTTCTTATTTCAGTTGGATTACATCAAGGATCAACATTAAGCCCTTATCTTTTTACTTTAGTTATGGATGTTCCTACGAGGCATTCACAAGAAGATGTACCATGGTGTACACTTTTCACTGATGACATTCTTCTTGTTGATAAGACTAGAGAGGGAGTCCAACAGAAACTTGAATTATGGAGGTCAACTTTAGAGTCTAAAGGTTTTCATTTAAGTAGATCTAAAAAATATATGGAGTGTAATTTTAGTGGTAGAAGTTTTGTGGTAGTGTTGTAACTTTAGGTGATCAAGTCATTAATAAGAGTGACATTCGTGATATTTAGGCTCTATTGTTCAAAATGATGGTGAAATAGATGGAGATGTTATTAGTAGAATTCAAGTTGGATGGTTGAAGTGGAGGAATGCATCCACCTATTATGTGATAGAAAATTTCCACTTAAACTTAAGGAAAATTTTATAAGATGGTGGTAAGACCAATGACTTTATGGTGCAATGTTGGCCAATAAAAGAGAAACATAAGACTAAGTTAAGTGTTATAGAGATGAGGATGCTCGTGGATGAGTGGCTTTACCCTTAGAGGTAGAATGCAAAATGAGTATGGGAAAACATTGGAGTAGCTCAATGGTAGATAAGATTAGGGAGAGTCACCTTAGATGGTTTGGCCACATAAAGTTAATGTCGATGACCCGATTAGAGAGTAGATGCATTAGATTTGCCTTATGTTAAGAAAGGTAGAGGTAGACCCAAAAAAGACTTGGTTAAGATAAAAAAAATGATCTTAGTATACTTGAATTAAATGAGAATTTGACACATAATAGGACACAATGGAGACTAAGGATTCATGTAAACCCACCCAAGGGGATTAAGGCTTGTTGTTGTTGCTGTTGTTGTTGTATTTAGTTAGTTAGTTATGTTTATTATTATTTATTATTTATTAGTTATTAGTTAATTAGTCTTTTAGTTTGTTATTTAGTTTATATTAGTTATTAGTTTAGTTATTATTAGATAGTTTTTTGTTTGGTCATTATTAGGTTATTAGTTATTAGTTTTATTATTAATTAGTTATTATTATTATTAGATTATTATTTGTTCTTATTTTTAGTTATTATTATTTATTAGTTAGTTATTAGTTAGTTTTATTATTAGTTTTATTATTATTAGTTATTAGTTTTATTAGTTTTATTATTATTAGTTTTTTAGTATATTATTATATTATTGGTTTATTTTATTATTATTAGTTTTATTATAGTTATTTATTAGTTTTATTAGTTATTTTTATTTAGTTATTGTAGTTTATTATTAGTTATTGTTATTTTGTTAATTTTTTTATTAGTTATATTTATTATTAGTTTATTAGTTATTAGTTTAGTTAGTTTATTTACTATTTAGTTATTATTAGTTATTAGTTATTTATTATATTAGTATTAGTTATTATTATTTTAGTTTATTTATATTATTATTTATTATTAGTTAATTATTAGTTAGTTTTTTATTAATTTAGTGACTTTATCACATTTTATCAAATATTTATTTATTAGTTATTTAGTTATTGGTTTATATTATTATTATTATTTATTTTAATTTTTATTATATTATTAGTTTAGTTTAGATTTAGTTTATTAGTTTTTAGTTTATTTAATTAATTATTAGTTATTTATTATTATTATTTTAGTTTAGTTTTATTAATTATTTTACTTATTATTAGTTAGGTAGTTTTAGTTAGTTTATTAGTTAGTTATTAGTTTAGTTTAGTTATTATTAAATAGTTATATTATAGTTATTATTAATTAATTAATTATATCATTATATTAGTTATTATTAGTTTTTTATTATTTTTTTATTTAATTATTATTATTAGTAAATTAATTTTATTAGTTATTATTTTTTATTAGTTTAGTTAGTTAGTTATTATTTTTATTAGTTTATTTTTATTAGTTAATTTTTATTATTATTATTATTAATATTTATTATTATATTAGTTTTTTGTAAGTATTTTTTTTTAGTTATTATTAGTTATTTATTTTATTTATTGTTAGTTTTATTAGTTATTATTATTATTTATTATTTTATTAATTAGTTAGTTATTAGTTAATTAGTTTTATTACTTAGTTTTTTAGTTTATTATCAGTTATTATTTTTTATTATTTAGTTAGTTATTAGTTTATTAGTTTAGTTGTTTATTATTAGTTTATTAATTTTAGTTATTAATTTATTAGTTATTAGATAATTAGTTATTATTTATTTTTGTTATTTAGTTTATTAGTTTATTTATTTATTTAATTATTCATTCATTAGTTTATTAATTTACTTATAATTAGTTATTAGGTTTATTAGTTAGTTATTTTATTATTATTATTAGTTATTATTAGTTTATTAGTTTTTTATTAGTTTTATTAGTTATTAGTTATTATTAGTTAGTTATTTAGTTTAGTTTATTAGTTATTTATTATTAGTTATTATTTATTATTTAGTTTTAGTTACTAGTTTAGTTAGTTTATTTTATTATTTTGGTTTTAGTTAGATTTTATTAATTATTAGTTTAGAGAGTTTTATTAGTTATTTAAGTTATTATTTATCAGTTATTTAGTTTATTAGTTTATATTATTATTATTATTTATTTTAATTTTTATTATTAGTTATTAGTTTATTATTTAGTTATTACTTAGTTATTAGTTAGTTAGTTTTTAATCATTTAGTTATTTATTATTAGTTATTTTTTATTAATTATTATTATTTAATTTATTAGTTTAGTTAGCTTATTTAGTTTTTATTAGTTTATTATTATTTAGTTTTAGTTTTATTAGGTTTAGTTTAGTTATTTAGTTATTATTAGTTTATTATTTTTAGTTATTAGCTATTTATTATTTTTAGTTTATTTATTAGTTATTAGTTATTATTAGTTATTATTATTATTATATTATTAGTTTATTAGTTTTAGTTAGTTTAATTTATTTTAGTTTTATTAGTTATTAGTTATTATTATTAGTTTAGCTTTATTAGAAATTAATTTAGTTATTATAGTTTTAGTTTTAGTTATTAGTTTAGGTTTAATTATTTTAGTTATTTATTAGTTTTATTAGTTTATTATTATTAGTTTAGTTTTTATTAGTTTATTATTAGTAGTTATTAGTTTTATTAGTTTAGTTTTAAGTTAGTTATTAATTTAATTATTTATTTAGTTATTATTATTTGTTATTGTTATTAGTTATTAGTTAGTTTATTTTAAGTTAATTTTAGTTTTAGTTAATTTTTATTAACAAGTAGTTTAGTTAATTTTTTTAGCTTATTAGTTATTTTAGTTATTATTTATTAGTTATTTAATTTATTAGTTTATATTATAATTATTATTTATTTTAATTTTTATTTTTAATTATTAGTTAGCTTAGTTATTAGTTTAGTATTTTAGTTAGTTTATTTAGTTATTAGTTTTTTATTTATAGTTTTATTTTATTAATATTATTATATTTATATTAGTTATTAGTTTAGTTTATTTAACTTTATTAGTTTATTAGTTATTAGTTTATTAGTTTATTATTATTTTAGTTTTAGTTTTAGTTATTAGTTTAGTTTTATTGAGTTATTAGAGTTATTAATTATTATTAGGTTAAGTTTTATTATAATTATTTATTATTAATTTTATTATTATTTATTGGTTATTAGTTTTTATTATGAGTTTATTAATTTTTATTTAATTTTAGTTATTTTGGTTTTTATTAGATAGTTATTTAGTTTTTAGTTATCAGTTATTCTTAATTTAGTTATTTAGGTTATTAGTTTAGTTAGTTATTAGTTAGTGGTTTATTATTATTAGTTATTAGTTTATTATTATTAGTTATTAGTTTATTATTATATCATTAGTAGTTAGTTAATTATAGTTATTATAGTTTAGTTATTAGTTATTATTTGGTTATTATTATTATTTATTATTATTAGTTTTAGTTTTAGTTATTATTAGTTAATTAATTATGTTTAGTTATTAGTTTAGTTATTAGTTAGTTATTATTAGATATTAGTTTGGTCTTCTTATTACTTAGTTTATTATTAGTATTAATTTAGTATATTTATTTTTAGTAATTAGTTTTCTAGTTAGTTTTTACCAGTTATTTATTTTTTTTAGTTATTTATTTATTTATTATTAGTTTTATTAGTTAGTTATTAGTTATTACTTTATCTTTTATAATCAATTATTAGTTTAGTTAGTTATTAGTTTAATTATTATTAGTTTTTATTAGTTATTAGTTAGTTTTTTAGTTTATTATTAGTTATTAATTTTTATTATTTAGTTAGTTATTAGCTTATTTGTTGAGATATTAACTTTTTAGTTTATTTATTAGTTTATTAGTTTTAGTTATTAGTTATTAATTTAGATTTATTAGTTTTGTTATTAGTTATTTAGTTTATTATTAGTTAGTTTTTTTTTAGTTTTATTATGAGTTTTATTGTAGTAGTTTTATGTATTAGTTTATTAGTATTTATTTTATTATTAATTTTTAGTTATTATTAGTTTATTATTAAGTTATTTATTAGTTTATTTTATTTATTTATTATTATTTTTATTAGTTAGTTTATTATTAGTTAGTTATTATAATAATTATTATTATTATTAGTTTTTATTTTATTATTATTATTAGTTATTATATTATTAGTTATTTAGTTTACTTTATTAGTTATTTAGTTATTAGTTTTATTAATTTTATTATTAGTTTGTTATTATTATTAGTTTATTAGTTATTTAATAATTAGTTATTATTAGTCATTAGTTTATTAACTAACTAGTTTTTATTAATTATTTTATTTATTATTTAGTTATAATTAGTAATTGGTTTTAGTTAGTTTTTAGTAGTTAGTTATTATAATTTTATTATTAGTTATTATTAGTTTTAGATTAATTATTTAGTTAGTTAGTTATTTTTATTATTATTTATTAGTTATTAGTTATTAGTTAATTAGTTTAGTTTTTTTTAGTTTTACTAGTTATTATTTTTGTTATTTTTTTTTAGTTTAGTTATTAGTTTTATCTTATTTAGTTTTATTAGTTTATTTAGTTTGTTAGTTATTATTTTATTTAGTTTTTAGTTATTTGTTAGTTATTACTTTTTCTTATTATTATTATTTATTATTAT
Organism: Cymbidium sinense; assembly: GCA_021442155.1. Lineage (NCBI taxonomy): Eukaryota > Viridiplantae > Streptophyta > Magnoliopsida > Asparagales > Orchidaceae > Cymbidium > Cymbidium sinense. The sequence goes on along the minus strand of JAKCPB010001582.1, from coordinate 42,601 downwards.
TATTACTAGTTAGTTTCATTATTTATTAGTTAGTATTATATTAGTTATAAGTTTATCTACATTTAGTTATTATTAGTTCCATTATTGATTATTTATTAATTTATTAGTTTATTAGTTTAGTTATAGTTATTATTATTAGTTATTAGTTTTATTTTATTATTAGTTTTAGTTATTTATTTTGTAATTACTTATTTTAGTTTTATTTATTATTATTGGTTTTTATTATTATTTTATATAGTTATTATTATTAATTATTATTATTTTATTATTATTAGGTTTTGTGCATAGTTTTATTATTATTATTAGTTTTTATTACTATTATATTTAGTTTTATTTTTTTTTTTATTATTATTTAGTTTGATTAAATTTTAGTTTATTAACTTTTGATATATTATTTAATTTATTAGTTAGTTTTATTTATTTTATTTATTATTATATTTAGTTTATTTATTAGTTATTAGTTTTATTTAATTTACATATTTCTTTAATTATTATTAATAAGTTTTATTATTAGTTCTTTATTAATTATTTAGTTAGTTTATTAGTTTTTTTATTATTATTTATTATTATTAGTGTTTAATATTATTATATTTCATTAGTTAGTTTAGTTAATTAATTAGTTTTTTAGTTAGTTATTATTATTATTATTATTTATTACTAGTTTATTATTATTATTTAGTTTAGTTTAGTTATAGTTTATTTTTATTAGTTTTATATTTTTACTATTATTTAGTTTTTAGTTATTTATTTATTATTTATTAATTATTATTTATTATTATTAATTAGATAAAGTTTTTTTAGTTTTTATTATTAGTTTTAGTTTTTTTATTTTATTATTATTATTTTATTAGTTATTAGTATATAAGTTTTTTTTATTTATTTATTTTATTAGTTTGTATTGGTTATTTATTAGTTTTTTATTTATTAATATTTATTTTATTAGTTTTTAATAGTTTAGTTTTATTAGTTTTAGTTATTTAGTTTTATTTATTTGTTATTATTATTTAATTATATAAGTTATTAGTTTATTTTTAGTTATTATTTAGTTAGTTTAGTTTATTATTATTATTTTATTTAGCTATTATAGTTATTTGTTTTATTATATTTATTATTATTATTAGTTATTATTATTAATTTTATTATTATTATTTTATTATTGTTAGTTATTATTTAGTTATTAGCTTTATTAGTTATTATTATTATTATTGTTAGTTATTATTAGTATTTATTATTATTATTATTATTATTATTAATTATTAATTTATTTTTTAATAATATTACTTATCATTATTATTATTATTATTAGTTATTTTAGTTAGTTTTTATTTTAGTTTTTTTGTTTATTTGGTTTTTTGATATATTATTATTATTATTAGTTTCTTTGGTTAGTAAGTTTAATTATTATTAGGTTTAGTTTATTATTATTAGTTTTATTATTATTAGTTATTTTTATTAGTTTTATTAGTTATTAAGTTTTATTAGTTTTAGTTTATTATTATTAGTTTTATATTAGTTTTTTTTATTATTTATTATTAGTTATTTATTTTAGTTTGTTATTTATTCATTAGTTATTATTAGTTATTTTAGTTTTATTTAGTTATTAGTTTAGTTAGTTTATTAGTTAGCTTAGTTTTTAGTTATTAGTTATTAGTTATTATTTATTAGTTAGTTATTAGTTTTATTGTTAATTTATTAATTTATTTATTTATTAGTTTATTATTATTAAGTTTATTAATTATTAGTTAGTTATTTATTATTAGTTAATTTTTTGTTTATTATTAGTTTATTAGTTTAGTTATTAGTTATTACATGAACTTTATTTATCTTTATTATTAGTTTAGTTATTATTTAGTTTATTAGTTTTATTTTATTAGTTTTTTTAAGTTTTTTTTATTATTAGTTATTATTTTATTTGTTAATATTATTATTCATTATTAAGATATTTATTTTTATTATTTATTATTAGTTTATTAGTTAGTTTTATTTTAGTTTATTAGTTATTTTATTAGTTTATTAGTTTTAATTTAGTTTATTAGTTATTAGTATTATTTATTTATTTAGTTTTACTTTAGTTAGTTATTTTTTATTAATTTTTAGTTTTTCAACTATTAGTTAGTTAGTTTAATTATTAGTTTATTTATTATTAATTATTATTAGTTTTAGTTATTATTAATTATTAGTTAATTAGTTTTTAGTTTATTAGTTTAGTTTAGCTTTTTAGTTTAGTTTAGTTATTAGTTTTTTAGTTTTTATTATTAGGATTTTAATATTTAGTTCATTTTAGTTATTAGTTTAGTTCGTTTATTTAGTTAGTTTTATTTTATTAGTTATTATTATTATTAGCTTACTATTAGTTATTAGCTTATTAGTTTTTATTAGTTTATCATTATTATTATTATTAGTTATTATTTATAGCTATTAGTTTATTAGGTTTATTAGTTTAGTTTATTAGTTAGTTATTAGTTAGTTTTAGTTTTTTAGTTTTATTAGCTATTTAGTTATTAGTTTTATTAGTTTATTAGTTATTAGTTTATTTAGTTATTACTTTATTAGGTTTTTAGTTAGTTTAATTATTTAGTTTTATGAGGTTTTTATTAGTTATTTTAGTTTTTTATTTAGTTATTTTATTAGTTTTCTTATTTAGTTATTATTAGTTATTATTAGTTATTATTAGTTTTAGTTATTAGCTTATTTAGTTAGTTATTAGTTTTAGTTATTATTATTATTAGTTATTAGTTATTTAGTTTATTAGTTTAGTTATTATTATTATTTTATTAATAGTTATTTTTATTATTATTGTTTTAGTTATTATTAGTTATTAGTTTAGTTAGTTATTTAGTTTTAGTTTATTAGTTTTTTCATTTTAATTATATTATTAATTAGTTATTAGTTATTATTAGTTAGTTTTATTATTATTAGTTTATTAGTTAGCTAGTTTAGATATTATTATTAGGTTTAGTTTATTATTATCGTATTTTATTTATTAATTTAGTTTTATTATTATTATTATATTTTATTAGTTTTATTATAGTTTATTGGTATTTATTAGTTTTAGTTTAGTTTATTATTAGTTTATTGGTTTATTTATTAGTTTTTAGTTATTTAGTTTATTAGTTATTATTTTATTACTAGTTTAGTTAGTTTTATTAGTTATTTTAGTTAGTTTTTTAGTTTAATTATTATTATTATTTATTAGTTAATTATTTAATTATTTTATTTATTTATCTATTAGTTTATTATTTAGTTTATTAGTTATTAGTTTATTTTTAAGTTTATTATTAATTATTAGTTTAGTATTAGTTTTATTATTGGTTAGTAGTTTATTTGTTATTTAAGTTTAGAGTTTTAGTTTTAGTTTTATTAATTATTAGTATATTTATTTATTTATTAGTTATTGGTTATTATTTTATTATTATTTAGTTTTAGTTATTATTATTTTTAGTTTTAGTTTAGTTTATTAGTTATTATTATTAGTTAGTTATTAGTTTAATTATTATTAGTTTGTTAATTTTAGTTTAGTTAGTTATTTTTTATTAGTTTGTAGTTTTATTATGAGTTAGTTAGCTTAGTTATTATTTTATTATTTATTAGTTATTCTTAATTAGTTATTTAGTTTAGTTATTATTAGTTAGTTATTATTAGTTATTAGTTAGTTATTTTTTAGTTTATTAGTTTAGTTAGTTATTAGTTTTAGTTTATTTATTTTATTTAGTTATTAGTTTTTGTTAGGTATTAATTTTTATTATTTATTAGTTTTAGTTTTATTAGTTAATTAGTTATTTATTTTATTAATTTTTGAATAGTTTAGTTTTATTGGTTAGTTTAGTGATGTAGATTTATTTATTAGTTATTAGTTTAGTTATTTAGTTTTATTATTACTTATTAGTTTATTTTTAGTTATTGTTTAGTTAATTTCATTTAGTTTCCTTATTAGTTATTATTATTAGTTAGTTATTAGTTACTTATTTATTTGTTATATTAGTTATTAGTTATTATTATTATTATTATTTTAGTTATTATTATTATTATTATTAGTTTAGTTATTATTAGTTTATTAGCTTTATTAGTTTTTAGTTTATTATTTATTCATTATTAGTTATTAGTTATTATTATTATTAGTTTTAGTTATTTAGTTTATTAGTTTAGTTATTTTTATTATTAATTATTATTATTATTATATTAGTTTAGTTATTTAGTTTTAGTTATTTTTTAGATTTTGTTATTAGTTATTATTAATTAGTTATTATTATATTAGTTAGTTTTATTATTATTCGTTTCTTAGTTAGTTAGTTTAATTATTATTATTAGGTTTAGTTTTTTATTATGAGTTTTATTATTATTATTAATTATTTTTATTAGTTTTATTAGTTATTAGGTTTTATTAGTTTTAATTTATTATTAGTTTATTAGTTTATTTATTAGTTTTTTTATTAGTTATTAGTTTTATTAGTTTAGTTATTTATTACTAGTTTAATTAGTTATTTTATTAACTATTAGTTAGTTAGTTATTTAGTTTAGTTATTAGTTTAGTTAGTTTATTAATTACTTTAGTTATTAGTTATTAGTTATTAGTTATTAATTATTTATTAGTTAGTTTTCTTAGTTTTATTATTTTATTTGTTTATTAATTATTATTTAGTTTATTAGTTAGTTTAGTTATTTTATTAGTTATTAGTTTATTTATTATTTTGATATTAATTAATAGATCGCCTTTATTAGCTATATTTTATATTTATTATTTAGTTTGGGTTTTTAATTATTATTTAGTTTTTTTTTTATTAGATATTAGTTAGTTTTATCCTGTATTATTATTATTAGTTTATTATTAGTTTGGTTTTTTTATATTTATTAGTTTAGTTTTATCCGTTATTATTATTACTATTAGATATTTACTTTATTATTTATTAGTAGTTAGTTTGTTAGTTATTTTATTTATTATTATTAGTTTGTTAGTTATTATTAGTTTTAGTTTATTATTTATTAGTTTATTTATTATTTATTATTTTATTACTAGTTAGTTTAGTTAGTTATTTTATTATTTAAGTTTTTTATTATTAGTAGTTTAGTTAGTTTATTTTATTATTATATAGTTTAGTTATCATAGTTATTAATTAGTTTTTAGTTATTAGTTTTATTTTTAGTTTTATTTTTTTAGTTATTAGTTTTTTTTATTATTAGATTTAGTTCATTTTTTATATTATTATTTTAGTTATTAGTATTTAGTGAGTTTTATTTTATTATTATTATTATTAGTTATTATTATTAGCTTATTTGTTTTTATTAGTTTATTATTATTATTATTTTATTATTATTATTATTATTAGTTTATTATTTTTATTAATTAGTTATTAGTTATTTATTTATTAGTTTATTAGTATTTTTATTTATTAGTATTACTAGTTATTATAATTTAGTTATTTTATTATTTAGTATTTCATAATTTATGAGTTTATTAGTTATTTATTTTATTTTAGTTATTTTATTAGTTTTCTTATTTAGTTATTATTATTATATTTATTATTATTTATAGTTAGGGTTATTGTTATTATTATTATTATTTATTAGTTAATAGTTATTTTTATTATTATTTTATTTATTATATTATTTATTTATTTATTTTTAGTTATTAGTATTATTAGTTATTTAGTTTTAGTTATTTAGTTTTAGTTATTATTAGTTATTATTTTACATTATTATTAGTTATTATTATTAGTTTATTTATTAATCATTAGTTATTTTTTATTATATATTATTAGTTATTTTTATTTTATTATTATTAGTTTTATTATTATTAGTTATTAGTTTTTAGTTATTTAATTTCTTAATTATTTAGTTATAATTAGTTAGTATTTATTATTAGTAATTTTTATTATATTTATTATTATTAGTTTTAGTTTATTAGTTTAGTTTTTATTTTAGTTTTTTATTATTATTATTATTAGGTTTTTAGTTATATTAGTCTAGAAAGTTTTGTTAGTTTATTTTTTTTATTATATTATTATTATTATTATTATTATTAGTTCGCTATTAGTATATTATTTTAGTTATTAGTTTATTAGTTATTAGTTAGTTTAGTTTATTAGGTTTTATTAGTTTTTATTATTTATTTAGGTTTTAGTTTAGTTTTTAGATTATTTAGTTTTTATTTAGTTTAGTTATTAGTTATTTTATTATAAGTTTTATTATTATTATTATTATTATTATTATTATGATTAGTTAGTTTTAGTTTTTTAGTTATTATTACTTTTAATTTTATCAGTTTTTAAGTTTTTATTATTAGTTATTAGTTTTTATTAGTTATTAATTTAGTTAATTATTAGTTTTAGTTTAATAGGTTTATTTAGTTATTAATTTTTATTAGGTTATTAGTTTTAATTATTTATTTGTTTTAATTTTATTAGTTAGTTACCTATTTATTTTATTAGTTTTTTAATGGTTTAGGTTTATTAGTTAGTTTAGTTATTTAGTTTCATTTATTAGTTATTAGTTTAGTTATTTAATTTTTATTATTAGTTATTTAATTTTATTATTATTATTTTTTTTAGTTATTATTTAGTTAGTTTGTTTAGTTTTTATTAGTTATTATTATAGTTATTAGTTAGTTATTTGTTATTATATTAGTTCTTAGTTATTATTATTATTATTAGTTTATTAGTTTTATTAGTTATTAGTTTATTATTTATTATTATTATTATTTTTATTATTATTAGTATTAGTTATTTAGTTTATTAGTTTAGTTTTATTATTATTTTATTATTAGTTTAGTTATTTTTTAATATTATTAGTTTAGTTATTATTAGTTGTTAGTTTAGTTAGTTATTTAGTTTTAGTTTTTTAGTTTTAGTTATTAGTTATTATTAGTAAGTTTTATTATTATTAGTGTATTTGTTAGTTAGTTTAGTTTTTTTTATTAGGTTTAGTTTATTGTTATTAGTTTTATTTATTATATTAGTTTATTTATTATTATTTTTTTATTATTTATTAATTAGGTTTTATTAGTTTTATTATTATTCATTAATTAGTTATTAGTTTTAGTTATTTATTATTAATTATTCATTTTATTTGGTTTTTAGTTTTATTAGCTATTTATTAGGTTTAATTTTGCTTTATTAGTTTATTTATTTATTAATTTTAGTTTTTTTAGTTTAATTTTTTTATTAGTTATTAGTTTAGTTAGTTATTTTTTTTATTTATTTATTATTATTTATCATTTAGTTTTTATTAGTTTATTTAATTAGTTTTAGTTATTTAGTTATTTTAGTTAGCTTTTATTAGTTTTGTTTAGTTAGTTTTGTTAGTTTATTAGTTTTATTATTATTAGTTATTAGTTTAGTTAGTTTTAGTTATTATTAATTATGTTTTGTTTTTAGTTTTATTCTTTTATTATTATTATTATTATTAATTATTAGTTAGTTATTAATTATTATTAGTTATTAGTTATTTAATTTATTAGTTGGTTTTATTTTAGGTTTTATTATTTATTAGTTTTTATTTTTAGTTATTAGTTTATTAGTTTTTTAGTTATTATTATTATTTATTATATTATTTAGATTTATTTAATTAGTTAAATTTTATTATTATTAATTATTATAGTTATTTGTTTATTATTTTTTTTATTAGTTTTTAAATTTTTTAGTTTATTAGTTATTTAATTAGTTTATTATTATTTATTAGTTATTATTATTAATTATTAGTTAGTTTATTTTTATTATTATTTAGTTTTATTAATTATTATTATTTTATTAGTTTTATTAGTTTATTATTATTATTATTTTGGATTTTTTAGGGTTTAGGGTTATGAAATTTTTTAAAAGTTTTTTAATTTTTTAAATGAAGTAAATCGATAGGTTTAGGTTTATTTAGTTTATTTATTATTTATTTTAGTTTATTTTTTTATTTATATTTAAGTTTATTTTTATTTTTATTTAGTTTAGTTTATTTATTTTTGGTTTATTTATTTTAGTTTAGATTTTTTATTTTAGTTTATTTTTTGTTTTAGGTTTAAGTTTTTATTTATTTTTAGTTTAGTTTTATTTTTATTTTAGTTATTAAGTTTAGGTTTTATTTTTTATTTTTAGGTTTAGGTTTATGTTTTTATTTTATTTTGTTTTTTTGGGTTTAGGTTTTAGGTTATTATTTTAGGTTTATTTTTAGGCTTTATTTTTTAATTTAGGTTAGGTTTATTTTTAGTTTATTTTATTTTATTTATTTTATGTTCAAGTTTGGGTTTAAACAAAATTGATTGGAATATTGCAAATCGATGAGATTTTTGAGATTTTTGTAAAATCTAAATAAATCTAATCCAAATGGGCTCATTTTCACATTGATTCCCACCGGAAAGCTTCTATTTGTATTAAGACTAAATATATTTGAAAAATGTAAGCATTTTTTAAGGAAATTCTTAAAATCATGCCAGAATCATCACAAACAATAGCTCCTAAGGCCGGCTATGACTCTTGAAGATTATCTCACCAAGGATGATTTTCGATGATGGTGATGATCAGAGCATGCTCCTGAATGCAAAAAGAAGCTTTGGAATGGATCTAGACTTTTGCCTCCCTTTGGAATGATGTATCCACCAATGGCCACTTCCTCACCAAAATTTGCTTGATTTTGATATTTTTCACTCCAAAATGAACTGGGAATGCTTGCTTGTTAGTTTGGGAGCTCTATGGGAGTGAAATGAGGGAAGGAGGAGAAATTTTCAGGCTTCTATTTTCTTATCTTGGTTTTTTTCTAAAATCCCCTTTTTTTTCATTGTGATTTTTGGCCCCTAGTGGATGTCCTATGGCTTGGGGTGGTTGGGAATGGTTGGAAATCATCCTTGGTGGCTTCACTTGAGTGGAGGAAGGTGTGAGAACGTAGCCAAGGCAAGGGAACTGGGAGTCCTTGCTTGCTTAGTGTTCTAATGGGGGAGGTGAGGTGAATTCACCTCCCCATGAGTCATGCCTAACCCCACCACCTCTTGGGTCAGGTTGATCAGTGTTTTTGGAGCCTATGTGGACCAATGGATGAGTCCCAAGTGGCCAAGGAAGAGAAATGACCATTTAGGTGAGTGTCTTTTCTCATGGGATGCCCTTGAACTAAGGGAAAAGTGGTCATTTAGCATTGGATTTGATTTGGGTAGATTTAAAATGAGTAAAAAGTGAGTTAGACCAAATCTTATGTCATTTGGAGTTCATTTGGTTCAATTTGACTCAATTTGACCCATTTAGGTCAATTTGGGTGAAAATGGGTTAGGTTGACAAATTGGTCAAATTGTGTCAAACCAAGAGTTGGGTCAAGTTCAATTGACCATTTAGAGTACATTGGTTCAATTGGTTTCAATCAATTTGGCCTAGGTTAGATTTTTATTTGACCCATGTTAGCCATTTAGGTCAATTTGGGTCAACTAGGGTTATGAGGGCCAATTGGGTTAGGTTTGGCTCAATTGAAGGACAAGTCATGTTCAATGTTGATTTTGTGTTGATTTTAATCATTGGTTTCAATGGATTTGGCTTAGGTGGTAATTTGTCTAGTTTGGGTTCATATGGGTTAAAGGGTTGACTTGGTCAACGAACTAGGTTGACTTGGTTTGACCCAATTTATGATAATTTCTCAATCTAAGGTGATCAAAAATCATGTCATGAAGTTTGGATTGGCTTTATTTTAGGTTAAGTTCAATTTAGCTTGATGACTGTAGATCTCATTTATATTTGGATAGATGATTGAAGGAATGATTGATTTAAGAGAAATTCATTAGTTTTGATTTGATTTGGATAGGATTTGGCCAAGTTCAAGGAATTGGTTTAAAGGGATTGAATTGGGTTTTGACTTGATTTTAGACTTGGTTTTAGTCATGGAATTCAATCATAAGGTTTATGGAGAATTTTGAGCTTGGATTTGATCATGGGATTGAATCATAAGGCTAATTTTTATTTTAGGTTTAGGATAATTTTTAGTTTAAGGTTTAGGTTTTATTTTGATTTATTTTTATGTTCTTTTTTAGGTTTAAGTTTTATTTTAGTTTATTTTAGGTTTATTTATTTTATTTTAGGTTCAAATTTTATTTTATTTAGATTTTATATTTTTAGGTTTATTTTATTTTTTAAAGTTTAGTTTAGGTTTTTTATTATTTTATTTTTGTTTAATTTGTATTTTTTATTTTATTCTATTTTTAGGTATAGGTTTAGATTTAGGTTTTAATTTAGATTTTTATTTAATCTTATTTTTAATAATATTTTGGTTTAGCTTTATTTATTTATTTTACTTCTTAGTTTATTTAGTTTAGGTTTAGGATTTTAAAGTTAAGGGTTTAGGGTTTAGGGTTATCTTCTTTTAGTTTATTTTCATTTAGGTTTAGGTTTATTTTATTTTGTTTATTTTATTTTTAGTTTAGGTTTAGGTTTTTTTGTTAGTTTAGGGTTTAGGTTTTATTTTTTATTTATTTTAGATGTATCTTTTAAGTTTAGGTTTCTATTTTGTTTTTATTTTATTTTAATTTAGGTTTATTTTATTCTTATTTTATGTTTAGTTTTTATTTTCTTTAAGTTTTTTAATTTTCAGTTTATTTTATTTTTTTAGTTTAGTTTAAGTTTTTATTTAATTTATCTTAATTTAATTTTAAATTTTATTTTATTTTATTCTTAGGTTTAGGTTTAGGTTTTTATTTTATTTTATTTATTTATTTTATTTAGGTTTAGCTTTATTTATTTATTTTATTTTTAGGTTTTATTTAATTTAGGTTTAGATTTTTTAGTTTTTAGGGTTTAGGGATTAGGATTTTGGATTTGGGTTTATGGTTAGTTTAGGGTTTAGGATTTAGGGTTTACGATTTAGGGTTTGAGATTCACGGTTTAGGGTTTAGGCCTGTAGGTTTTACTATTTAGGGTTTAAGGTTTTGGCTTTTAGTGTTTAGGGTTTAAGCTTTTATTATTTATGGTTTAGGGTTTAGGGTTTTAGGGTTTAAAGTTTATAATTTAGAGTTTAGGGTTTATAATTTAGGTTCAGGGTTTTTTAAGTTTAGGATTTAGGGTTAGGAATTTTTTATTATTTTATTATTTTATTTTTTGAAATAAGAAAACTAGTAGGTTTAGGTTTATTTAGTTTATTTTTTATTTATTTTAGTTTATTTTATTTTTTATTTTTATTTAGGTTTATTTTTATTTTTATTTTGTTTCATTTATTTATTTTAAGTTTTTTTATTTTAATTTTGGTAATTTTTTATTTTTATTTTTTGGTTTAGGTTTTTGGTTAAGGTTAGTTTAGTTTTAGTTATTAGTTTATTTAGTTAGTTATTAGTTTAGTTATTAGTTTTTATTAATTATTATTCATTTATTATAAGTTATTATTATTATTTTTGTTAATTCAGTTAGCTTTATTATTATTTATTAATTTATTAGTTTTAGTATTTAGTTATTATTATTAGTTATTATTATTAGTTAGTTTTTAGTTTTATTAGTAGTTATTAGTTATTATTATTAGTTATTGGTTACTAGTTTATTATTAGTTTATTGTTATTAGTTAGTTTTATTAGTTCTTTAGTTTAGTTATTTAGTTTTATTAGTTATTATTAATTAGTTTTAGTTTTTTGTTTAGTTTGGTTAGTTATTTAGTTATTAGTTTTCATTTTAGTTATTTTATTATTTTGTTATTAGTTAGATATGAGTTATCAGTTATTATTTAGTTATTTTTTAATTTTATTAGTTAGTTTTTTAGTTATTATTAGTTTATTAGTTATTTAGCTTTTATTAGTTTTATTAGTTTAGTCAGTTAATTTAGTTTAATTATTAGTTCATTAGTTTTATTAGTTATTTTTATTAGTTTTTTATTATTAGTTATTATTAATTAAGTTATTAGTTTTTATTAGTTTTTATTATTTGTTAGTTATTATTATTAGTTAGGTTATTTTATTAGTTATTAATTTTAGTTTAGTTATTTAGTTATTAGTTTTAGGTTTTTATTATTAATTAGTTATTAGTTATTTATTAGTTTTATTATTTAGTTTATTATTTTAGTTTATCAGTTATAGTTATTAGATTTTAGTTATTAGGTTTTTTAATTTTATTATATTGTTATTAGTTTAGTTATTTAGTTTTATTATTATTTGTTTGTTTATTTTATTTTGTTTAGTTTAGTTATTAGTTTTATTAGTTTATTATCATTATTATTATTATTATTATTTATCAGGTTAGTTTTTATTAGGTATTAGTTATTAAATTAGTTATTATTATTAGTTTAGTTATTTAATTATTATTTTAGTTTTAGTTAGTTAGTTTTATTTATTAGTTTTTTAGGTTTTATTAGTTTAGTTTTTAGTTTTAGTTATTAGTTAGTTAGTTTAGTTATTTTTATTTTAGTTATTAGTTTATTTATTAGTTATTATTAGTTAGTTAGTTATTATTAGTTTTAGTTTATTAGTTATTAGTTTTTTTTAGTTATTAGTTTAGTTATTAGTTAGGTTATTAGTTAGTTATTATTTAGTTATTATTAGTTTTATTTAGTTATTTATTATTAGTTTTATAAGTTATTAGTTTCTAAGTTATTTGTTATTATTATTTATTAGTTTATTATTAATTAGTTATTAATTTAGTTAGTTTTTTAGTTATTATTATTATTAGTTTTTTTATTAATTATTAGTTTAGTTATTTAGTCAATTTTTTTATTAGGTTTATTTTTAGTTATTAGTTTTTTTATTAGTTATTACTTTTATTAGTTTAGTTATTCAGTTTAGTTACTTATTATTACTTTAGTTAGTTATTTTATTACTTATTAGTTATTAATTATTAGTTTATTAGTTTAGTTATTAGTTACTAGGTAATTATTAATTTATTAGTTTAGTTAGTTTAGTTATTATTAGTTAGTTTTAGTTTTTAGTTTAGTTATTAGTTTATTTATTTTTTGGTTATTAGTTAGTTAGTTTATTAGTTAGTTATTTAGTTTTATTAGTTATTAGTTATTATTTATTAGTTTATTAGTTTATTTTTAGTAATTATTATTAGTTATTAGTTAGTTAGTTAGTTTTATTACTTTAGTTATTAGTTATTAGTTTATTAATTTATTATTTATTATTTAGTTATTAGTTTTTATTAATTTCTAGTTAGTTATTTAGTTATTATTATTAGTTAGTTATTATTAGTTGATTAGCTTTATTAGTTTTTTTTATTAATTGGTTAGTTAGTTTTATTAGTTATTAGTTTAGGGTTATAAATAAACTAATAAACTAATTATAATAATAAACTAATAACAAAAATAAATTAATAATAATAATAAACTAAAAGCTAAATAACTAATAATAATTAAAAACTAAATAATAACTAAAATAATGATAATAAACTAATAACTAACTAAATAATAACTAAATAATAATAGTAAAACTAAATAAATAAATAAACTAATAAGTAATAATAACTAAACAAATAATAATAAACTAAAACCTAAAAACTAATAACTAATAATGATAATAACTAACTAATAAAACTAAAAAACTAAATAAACTAATAACTAACTAATAAAACTAACTATTAAACTAAAACTAATAATAAAACTAAAACCTAAACCTAAACTAATAAAATTAATAATAACTAATAATAATTAATAACTTAAACAAATAATAAACTAATAACTAATGATAAAACTAATAACTAAACTAATAATAACTAAACTAAAACCTAATAAGTAAATAATAAAACTAAAATAACTAAACTAATAACAAATAATAAAATTAATTAACTAGCTAACTAATAATACGCTAAATAACTAATAATAATAAAACTAAATAATAATAATGATAATAAACTAATAACTAAAATAACTAAATAATAATAGTAAAACTAAATAAATAATAAGTAATAATAATAATAATAAACTAAAACAAAAACTAATAACTAATAATAACTAACCAATAAAACTAAAAAACTAAATAAACTAATAACTAATAAAACTACAATTAAACTAAAACTAATAAAACTAAAACAACCTAAACCTAATAAAATTAATAATAACTAATAATAATTAACTAAACATAATAAACTAATAACTAATGATAAAACTAATAACTAACTAAACTAAAACCTAAAAAGTAAATAATAAAACTAAAATAACTAAACTAATAACTAATAATAAATTAACTAATAATACTAATATTAACTAACTAATACTAATAAAAACTAACTAAAAAAAAAAAAAAAACTAAAAAAATAAAACTAATAACTAATAATAATAATAACTAAGAACTTACTAAAAACTAAGAATAATAACTAACTAATAATAAAAAAAATAAATAATAAAACTAATAATAAACTAATAACAAATAACTAAACTAACTAAAAAATAACTAATAAAATTATAATAACTAAATAACTAAACCAATAATAAACACTGATAACTAATAATTAAAAAAATAACAAAATTAATAACTGATAAACTAAAAACTAACTAACAAATAAAACTAAATTAATAAACTAACTAATAAAACTAAAAACTAAACTAATACCAATAAACTAATAACTAATAACAAACTAAACTAATATAATAATAAAACTAAACTAATAAATAACTAAAAAACTAAAAACTAAAATAATAAATAATAACTAACTAATACTTAAAATTAAAAAACTAATAAACTAATAACTAATAAAAAATAATAAAACTAACAAATATTAACTGATAATAATCTAATAACTAAACTAAAAACTAAACTTAATAACTAATAAACTAGTATTAACAAAAACTAACTATAAATAAATAAAACTAACTAAAATAAATAAATAAACCAAATAACTATTAACTAAAATAAAAAATAATTTAAATAAACTAATAATTAATAAACCTAACTAATAATTAATTAAACTATTAACTAAACTAATAATAACTAAACTAATAATAAACTAGTAAAACTAATAAAACTAATAAAAACCTAATAAAATTAATAAAACTAATAAATAACTAATAAAACCTAATAATAAATAACTAATAACTAATAACTAAAATAATAACTAATAATAATAACTAATAACTAATAACTAATAATAAATAATAATAAAATAATAATAATAATAAAATAAAATAACTAACTAATAATAACTAAACTAAACCTAAAATAACTAAATAATAACTAAATAATTAAACTAACAATAAAACTAATAGCTAATAAAAACTAACAAAACTAACAACTAATAACTAATAATAAACCAAAAACTAATAATAATTATCTAATAACTAATAATTAACTAGTAAGCAAAACCTAAGAAACTAAAAACTAAACTAATAAGCAATAAAACTAAATAACTAATAAAACTAAGTAAACAAACCAACAACCTAATAACTAACTAATTAACTAAATAATATCTAAAAACTAAACTTAAACTAATAACTAATTAAACTAATAATTAAAATAATTAATTTATTAACTAAACTAAACTAACTAATAATAACTAATAACTAATAAAGTAATAATAATACTAAACTAATAATTAATAACTAATAAAAATTACTAAAACCAACAACTAATAACTAATAATAAACTAATAACTAAAATAATAACTAAAGTAATAATAACTAACAAATAACTAATAATAACTAAATAATAATATCCAAAATCTAAATATAAACTAATAACTAATAAAACTAATAAAATTAACACTAAACTAATTAGTTTATTAACTAAACTAAACTAACTAATAATAACTAATAACTAAGGAACTAATAATAATAATAATAAACTAATAACAATAAACTAACCAACCAATAATAATAAACTAATATATATAATAACTAAACTAATAATAATAAAACTAAAATAAATAAACTAATAATAATAATAACTAATAATAATAATAAAAAACCTAATAACTTATAATAATAATAAACAACTAATAAACTAAAACTATAATAATATAATAATAAAAATAAACTAAACCTAAACCTACTAATAAAAAATAATAATACTATAACTAAACTAAATAAACTAATAACTGTTATAAAACTAATAACTAGAATAACTAACTAAAAGAATGTAAATAATAAAACTAAATATCTAATAACTAATAACTAAACTAATAAACTAACTAACTAATAAATAAAAACTAAACAAAACTAAAAACTAATAACTAATAACCAAATAAATAAAAACTAATAATTATAATAACTATAACTAAACTAAAATATTAACTACTACAATAAAATATAATAATATTAATAATAAATAAACAATTAAACTAATAACTAAACTAATAACTAATAAACTACCATAAATAACTAAATAACTAATAATAACTACTATAAAATAAAATAACTAAAATTACAACTAAACAACTAATAAACTAAATCTAAATTAAACTATATACTAAACCAATAACAAATAATAAAATAAAAAAAAAACTAAACTAATAACTAAATAATAAAACTAAACTATAAATAACTAATAACTAAACTAAAACTAAAAACTAAATAATAACTAAACTAATAACCAAAAATTAAAAGAACTAATAATATAAAACTAATAAAACTAACAAATAATAATAATCCAACTAAACTAAAATTAAACCTAATAATAATAACCTAAAAATAAATAGAACTCAAATAAAATAATAAACTAAATAAACTAATAACCAATAACCAAAATCTAAAATAATAACTAATAAACTAAATAAAAAATAAACCAATAACTAACTAAAATAGTAAACTAAACTAATAATAACTAAACTAATAATTAAAAATAATAACTAAATAATAAAATAAATAAATAAAATAAACCAATAACTCATAATCCAAACTAATAATAATGAAACCAAAATTAATAACTAATAATAATAATATCCAATAAAACTAAATAAACTAATACCACTAATAAAACTAATTAATATACTAAAATTAATAATAAAAATAAAACCTAAACCTAAACTAACAAAAATAATCATAACTAATAATAACTAATAACTAAAATTAATAATAAACTAATAATTAATGACTAATTAACCTAATAATAATAAAAACTAACTAAAAATAAATAATACTAACTAAAATAAATTAATAAACTAAATAATATTAAAAAAAGAAACTAACCAATAACTTAAACTAAATAAACTAATAACTAATAAATAACTATTAACTAATAAACTAATAAAACTAATAAAATAATAACAATAATAAACTAATAACTATAATAACTAATAATAAAACTAAATAAATAACTAAACCAAAACTAATTACTAATAAACAATAAACCAATAAAACTAAAACCAAATAAACTAATAACCAACCAATAATAAAACTAATAATAAAACTAAAACCTAAACCTAAATTAATAAAAATAATAAAAACTAATAATAACTAATAAACTTAATAATAATAATAACTAAATAAAAATAAATAAAACTAACTAAAATAAATTAATAAACTAAATAACTAATAATAAATAAAACTAAATAAACTAATAACTAATAAACTAACTAATAACTAACTAAACTAATAACTAAGCTAATAAAATAAATAAACTAATAATAATAATAAACTTATAGCTAAAATAATAACTTAACTAATAATAAAAAAACTTAATAAATAAATACACTAATAACTAATAATAACTAAAAAACCTAATAAAACTAATAAAACTAATAAATAACTGATAAAACCTAATAACTTATAACTAATAATTATTTGTTTTTTAGTTTTTTAGTTTTATTATCCTTTTATTAGTTAGTTTGATTTAGTTAGTTTAGTTTATTAATTATTTATTAGTTTATTATTATTAGTTTTAATTTTTAGTTTAGTTTATTAGGTTTATTATTAATTAGTTATTTGTTTAGTTATTAGTTTTAGTTAGTTATTAGTTATTAGCTTTATTAGCGTATTACTTGGTTATTATTTTATTTAGTTATTAGTTATTTATTTAGTTATCATTATTATTATTAGTTATTTATTATTATT
Organism: Cymbidium sinense; assembly: GCA_021442155.1. Taxonomy (NCBI): domain Eukaryota; kingdom Viridiplantae; phylum Streptophyta; class Magnoliopsida; order Asparagales; family Orchidaceae; genus Cymbidium; species Cymbidium sinense. The sequence goes on along the minus strand of JAKCPB010001582.1, from coordinate 24,694 downwards.
ATTAATTAATTATTATTAGTTATTAGTTTAGTTTTATTTATTTTATTAGTTTATTTAGTTAGTTTATTAATTTTATTTTTTAGTTATTAGTTATTAGTTTAGTTATAATTATTTTTATAAGTTATTAGTTATTATTAGTTTATTAGGTTTTAGTTTATTAATTTTAATTACTTTTATTAGTTAGTATAGTTACTTTAGTTTATTTATTTTTGTTAGTTTTTTACTTATTTAGGTTTATTATTATTAGTTTATTTTAGTTATTTTGGTTTATTATTATTAGTTTATTTTAGTTATATTTTAATTTATTATTAGCTATTTTATTTTATTAGTTTTTATATTGTTTGTTATTAGTTTATTATTATCATTATTAATTACTAGTTATTAATTTAATTATTAGTTTTAGTTATTATTTATTTATTATTAGTTTAGTTTAGTTTTATTATTTAGTTATTAGTTAGTTATTTTAGTTTTATTAGTTAGTTATTACTATGTTATTATTATTATTTATTATTATTATATATTAGTTAGTTATTAGTTATTAATTTATTTATTATTTAGTTATTTAGGTTTGTTTTAGTTGTATTATTAGTTAGTTTTATTTATTATTAGTTTTTAGTTATTTATTAGTTTATTAGTTAGTTTATTAGTTTAATTACTTAGTTTAGTTTTAGTTAGTCTTTTATTAATTATTTAGTTATTATTAATTATTAGTTTACTATTATTATTAGTTCCTTTAGTTAGTTATTAGTTAGTTAGTTATTATTAGTTATTATTAGTTATTAGTTTTAGTTAGGTTTAGTTTTAGTTATTATTTAGTTTATTAGGCTATATTACTTTATTATTAGTTTAATTTTTTAATTAGTTAGTTTTTTAGTTTATTATTATTATTATTATTATTTTATTATTTATTAGTTAGTTTTTATTATTAGTTATTAGGTTTATTATTAGTTAGTTAGTTTTTAGGTTTTTATTAGTTTTATTATTATTTTAATTATTAGTTATTAGTTTATTAGTTTTTTAGTTTAATTATTTAGTTATTAGTTATTATTAGTTTATTAGTTTATTAGTTTATTTTAGTAAGTTTAATTTTTTTAGTTAGTTATTATTATTAGTTTTAGTTAGTTTTTATTATTTATTTAATTTAGTTATTAGCTTTTTTTAGTTTTTTAGTTTTTATGGTTATTTATTTGTTTAGTTATTAGTTTTTTTATTAGTTTTATTAGTTAGTTAGTTAGTTTTGGTTAGGTTATTTATTTGTCAGTTTTAGTTATTTATTATATATTTTTATTAGTTTTTTATTATTTATTTTATTTAGTTTTATTATTTATTAGTATTAGGTTGATTAGTTAGTTAGTTAGTTTAATTATTAGGTTTAGTTTTTTGTTAATTTCATTATTTATTTATTAGGTCTTAATATTTAGTTATTTAGTTTTATTAGTTATTTATTATTTGTTTTATTATTAGGTTTAGTTATTATTTTATTATCAGTTAGTTATTATTAATTTTATTAGTTAGTTTTATTATTATTAGTTAGTTTAGTTATTAGTTATTTAGTTATTAGGTTTTAGTTAGTTATTAGTTAGTTTTATTTAGTTATTTCTATTTTAGTTTATTAGGTTTTTTATTAGATTTTTATTTAGTTATTTATTATGAGTTAGTTTTTTATTAGTTAGTTAGTTATTTAGTTTTATTAGTTTTTGTTATTTTTTTGTTTTTTAGTTTTTTAGTTTTTTTAGTTTTTAGTTTAGTTATTAGTTATTATTATTAGTTAGTTAGTTATTATTAGTTATTAGTTATTAGTTAGTTAGTTTAGTTTTTTTTGTTTTATTAGTTATTATTGATTTTTTTTAGTTATTTTTTATTACTATTTTTATTTTATTAGTTATTAGTTAGTTATATATTATTTAGTTATTTATTAGTTTATTATTAGTTTATTATTATTAGTTATTAGTTTAGTTATTATTAGTTAGTTATTAGTTTATTTAGTTATTTTTATTATTTTACTAGTTATTAGTTCATTAGTTAGTTTATTATTACTAATTATTTATTAATTTTTTAGTTTTTAGTCTTATTATTAGTTATTATTTAGTTAGTTCTAGTTAGTTAAAAGTATATTAGTTTTTAGTTATTATTATTTTTTGAGTCATTAGTTTTATTAGTAAGTTATTATTTAGTTATTATTAGTTTTATTAGTTACTATTTTAGTTTTAGTTTAGTTAGTTATTATTAGTTTATTATTATTCATTATTAGTTAGGTTATTTTAGTTGTTAGCTTTTTAGTTAATATAAGTTAGTTTAGTTAGTTAATTATTATTAGTTAATTAGTTTTTAGTTATTTATTAATTAGTTTAGTTAGTTATTATTATTATTATTTTTTAGTTTTTAGTCTTATTATTATTTAGTTAGTTAGTTTTAGGTTTATTAGTTAGTTTAGTTTTATTAGGTTTATTTTATTAGTTATTATTAGTTTATTAGTTATTAGTTATTAGATAAAATTTATTAGTTTTTGGTTTAGTTAGTTATTATTAGTTAAGTTTTTAGGTTGTTATTAGTTAATAATTTAATTTTTTAGTTATTTAGTTAGTTATTATTAGTTAGTTATTATTAGCAATTATTTTAAGTTTTTATTATTAGTTAGTTATTAGTTATTAATTTAGGATGATTATTAGTTAGTTATTACTTATTAGTTTATTATTTGTTTGAGTTATTTAGTTATTAATTATTATTAGTTATTATTAGATAGTTATTATTAGATAGTTTTATTATTAGTTTTAGTCAGTTTAGTTAGTTATTAGTTATTTAGTTTAATTATTTTTATTTATTAGAATATTAGTTTTAGTTTTTAGTTTTTAGTTATTAGTTAGTTATTAGTTTAGTTATTAATTTAGTTATTAGTTTAGTTATTAGTTATTAGTTAATTAGTTTTATTATTTTAGTTTTTTAGTTATTAGTTATTAGTTAATATTAGTTATTATTTTATTATTAGTTATAATTTTTTTAGTTATTAGTTATTTTGTTTAGTTTGATTTATTATTTTATTAGTTTAGTTTATTAGTTATTTATTTCTTTATTAGTTATTAGTTTTTATTAATTATTAGTTTACTATTATTATTATTATTACTAGTTTTAATTAATAGTTATTAGTTTAGTTATTTTTTAGTTTTATTAGTTATTAGTTAGTTTAGTTTTTAATTATTAGTTTACTTAGTTATTATTTAGTTTAGTTATTTATTATTAGTTATTAGTTTTTAGTTTTTTAGTTTAGTTATTATTATTATTAGTTAGTTATTAGTTTATTAGTTTTTATTAGTTATTTATTTAGTTAGTTATTATTAGTTATTAGTTACTTAGTTTTTAGTTAGTTTGTTTATTTAGTTTTATTAATTTTAGTTATTTAGTTTATTATTATTAGTTACTATTAGGTAGTTAGTTAGTTTATTATTTATTTATTAATTATTAGTTTTTAATTTAGCAGTTTATTATTTATTAATTATTATTTATTTTAGTTAGTTATTAGTATTATTATTATTATTATTATTATTTTAGTAACTATTTAATATTTTATTAGGTTTAGTTTAGTATTTTAAGTTTATTTTATTATTAGTTTAAATTAGTTATTAGTTAGTTATCAGTTTAGTTTAGTTATTAGTTATTTAGTTTATAAGTTTATTTATTATTTATTTTAGTTATTATTAGTTACTAGTTATTAGTTTAGTTAGTTTAGTTATTTTATTAGTTTTAGTTATTAGTTTTTATTAGTTAGTTATTTAGTTATTTTAGTCATTTAGTTAGTTTAGTTATTATTATTATTTAGTTTATCAATTTTAGTTATTAGTTATTAGTTTATTTGTTATTATTAGTTATTAGTTTTTTATTTAGTTTTTTAGTTTTATTATTAGTTATTAGTTTATTAGTTTTAGTTTATTTTATTAGTTATTTATTTATTATTATTATTATTCAATTATTAGTTAGTTTTTAGTTAGATATTAGTTTAGTTATTTATTAATTAGTTTTAATTTAGTTTTTTTAATAATTTTATTATTTTATTATTAGTTGTTTTATTATTTTTTATTAATATTAATTAGTTAGTAGTTTATTGTTATTTTATTAGTTATTAGTTAGTTATGATTAGTTATTTTATTAGTTATTATTAGTTTAGTTATTATTTAGTTATTATTAATTTAGTTATTTATTTATTTATTAGTTAGTTACTCATTTTAGTTATTTGTTTAGTTATTTTTTTAATTTTATTAGTTTTATTAGTTATTTATTAGTTAGTTAGTTTATAGTTTGTTTATTTATTTTTTATTTATTTATTAGTTTAGTTATTTTCTTATTTATTATTAGTTTATTAATTTTATTAGTTTATTATTAGTTTTTAGCTAGTTAGTTTAGTTTTTAGGTTTTTAGTTAATATGAGTTATTAGTTATTATTAGTTTAGTTATTATTATTAGTTATTAGGTTTAATTATTAGTTATTATTAGTTATTAGTTTATTAGTTTAGTTTTATTTTTTTTGTTATTTAGTTAGTTTTTACTAGTTATTAGTTATTAGTTTAATTATTATTATTATTTTGGTTATTAGTTTTTTGGTTTTAGTTTTATTAGTTTATTATTATTAGTTTATATATATATATATATATATATATATATATATATATATATATATATATATATATATATATATATATATATATATATTATGAAGGCTCAATGCATGTTATATATCATATGAAAATAAAATCATTATCTTCTCAAATAATATAAATTTTTTTTTTCTAACTGAGCCATGCATGCATGAATATTAGACAGCTCTACATGTTGGCCATAAATAAATATCTCCAACTATGCTCTTTCTCCAGCTCATACCATCGCTACTTAATATCTAACTTCACATCTTTGTATTCCCACATCTCTAAGTCATGTCAATGGAGAAGAAGATCAATAGGATCTACCAATGTTTCGACGATGTCAAGGGAAGAAGAACGAGGATGCTCATCGAGATCACATCGATGGCTTTTAGCGAAGACCTTCAGTTGAGTCTAGCTCTGTGGCGCCATCTCCATCTCTTTTTTGATCCTCTAGAGAAAGAGATGACAGGCACTATGGCTAACGAAGATGATATTAAGGAGATAGCGAGGAGGGTGAGGGCCCTTAAGAGGCTGGTGCCATGCAGTGCAGATATGGAGACAAATATTCTCTTCGAGTGGACCATAGATTACATCAATATTCTGGAGCAGAGGATCGATGCCATGAGGGCTCTTGTTGACTGTCTCTATGGATTAACGGAGGTGAGGAAGATGAAGAATAGAAGAAATTTTTTTTAAGTGAGTGTCTCTTTAATGTATTGAAGGCTGAAGGATGAGCCAAAATTTTTAAATTAAGCTTAATGCTAATCTTAAATAGTAATTTAGACATGAAAAAAATAGGGTGCTATATATGTAAAAATTGAAGTTTAGGTGTTAGATATGTAAATACATAAGAATTGTGTGGTAAGTATGTAAATCCCCCAAAAAAATAATTAACAAAATAGACCTAGTCATCCGTTGAACAGACGACTAGTGCCAACGTGGCATCCATGTTGGCGCCATTCATCCGTTCAACGGACGACTAACTTTTTTTTATTTTTATTTTTAAAAAACTGGGGGCAGCTTTTGTATTTTGCATATATCGGAGTCATACGATGTCAAAATCTAGCGAAATTGGTATCGTTGGAATTATAACATGGTCAACAATTTATTGGTGCATTTCTTGAAAAAGCTGTGAGCTATATATCGGGAATCGTGTTAGAATTGAGCGAACTTGGTATCGTTGGAATCGTAACAAAATTTTCAATAAATTTCATGTTGGTTGAAATTTACGATTGTGGCCCGATACGTAATAGATTTTATGAATGCGCACAAAAATTGCTGCGCCGAGCCAAAACTTTGGAGCAACTTTCATACATCATCTCATAACATTCTCATTCTATTATATATATATATATATATATATTATAACAAGAAATTAAAAAAATGTTTTAGTCTCTCTTACTTCAATGATCTTTTATACATAACATTTTTATCTTATTAATCCTTAAAGATTAATTATTTACATTATTATAACATCATCCTTAAAGAGATTAAAATGTATTTTTTAACTAATCATGCCATAATTAATATTTACAGTGAAGAAAGAAAGCTCAGATAATTATATTAACAATTAATATAAAAAAACTAGAATAATTGTGCAATAATTAACAAAAAAAGGAAAATATTAAAAAAATACTTGTAATAAGAGAATTGTTACATATCGAGTTACAATCATAAATTTCAACCAACATGAAAGTTGTAAAAAATTTTGTTGCGATACCAAGTTCGATTACAAATATGACTCGTCGCAAAAATATGACACTCGAAATTTTAGTTTAATTATTATTTATTATTATTAGTTAGTTTTTATTGGTTATTTATTTATTAGTCTAGTTATTAGGTTTTAGTTTTTATTAGTTATTAGTTATTATAATTTATTATTAGTTTAATTATTAAGTTTATTTATTATTATTAGTTATTATTAGTTTATTAGTTATTAGTTTATTTTAGTTATTATTAATTATTTATTAGGTTATTAGGTTTAGTTTATTAGTATTATTATTTAGTTTTATTAGTTTTTAGTTTAGTTATTATTTAGTTAATAGTTTTTAATTATTAATTTATTTTTATTATTTAGTTATTAGTTTAGTTATTTTTTGTTTATTATTATTAGGTTTTACTGTTATTATTTAGTTATTTATTAGTTTGGTTTTATTAGTTTTAGTTTAGTTTATTTTAGTTATTATTATTATTAGGTTTTATTAATTTATTAGTTTTAGTTACTTTATTAGTTATTAGTTTAGTTTTTTTAGTTTTTAAGTTTTTAGTTACTTTATTATTTATTAGTTTAGTTATTATTATTATTATTATTAATTTTAGTTTAATTATTATTTTTAGTTTATTATTAGGTTTAGATAGTTATATTAGTTATAAATTTATTAGGCTTTTAGTTATTATAAGTTTTATTATTTATTTTTTATTATTATTGAGTTTATTAGTTATTAGTTAGTTTATAATTATTAGTTATTAGTTTTTATTTAGTTTTATTATTTTTTATTATTATTAGTTTTATTTATTATTAGTTATTATTATTAGTTTATTAGTTATTATTAGTTATTATTAGTTATTATTAGTTTATTTGTTATATTAGGTTGTAAGTTTAGTTTTATTATTATTATTAGCTTTTATTTGTTATTAGTTATTAGTTTTAGTTTTTTAGTTTATTATTATTCAGTTTTATTAGTTTTTAGTTTATTAGTTTTAGTTAGGTTTATTATTTAGTTCATTAGTTAGTTTTAGTAGTTTAGTTTATTATTAGTTATTTTATTTATTTTATTAGTTTTTAGTTATTGCTTAGTTATTTATTTATTATTAGCTAGTTATTTACTTAGTTATTATTGTTTATGTATCTATTATTAGTTTTATTAGTTTAGTTAGTTTAGTTAGTTTTTTATTAGTTTTAAATTTTTAGTTTATTATTATTATTATTGGTTTTTAATTATTAGTTATTAGTCATTAATTAGTTTCAGTTAGTTTTTTAGTTAATTAGTTTTTTAAATTTATTAGTTATTATTATTATTATTAGTTAGTTATTTATTTATTATTTTAGTTATTATTTTATTAGTTAGTTAGTTTATTAATTATTAGTTAGTTTAGTTTATTAGGTTTCATTAGTTTTGATTATTATTATTAGTTAGTTATTAGTTTATTATTTTAGTTAGTTAGTTTATTAGTTATTAGTTAATTTAGTTTATTAGGTTTTATTAGTTTTTATTAATTATTTAGGTTTTAGTTTAAATAGTTTTTATTTAATTTAGTTATTAGTTATTTTATTATTATTTTATTAGTTTCATTAACATTATTATTTGTTAGTTTTAGTTTTTTTAGTTATTAGTAGTTTTACTTTTCTTAGTTTTTATTATTAGTTATTAGTTTTTATTTGTTATTAGTTTAGTTAATTATTACTTCTACTTTATTACTTTTATATAGTTATTAATTTTTATTAGGTTATTAGTTTTTATTGTTTATTAGTTTTAATTTTATTAGTTAGTTAGTTATTTGCTTATTTTTTATTAGTTTAGTTAAATAATTAATTTAGCTATTTAGTTTTATTTATTAGTTATTTAGTTTATTATTAGGTATTTAGTTTTATTATTAGTTATTAGTTTATTTTTAATTATTATTTTGTTAATTTAGTTTAGTTTTTATTAGTTTTTATTAGTTAATTATTAGTTAGTTATTAGTTTATTATTTTAATTATTACTTTTTAATAATTATCATTATTAGTTTTAGTTATTATTTTATTTATTATTATTAGTTAGTTATTTAGTTATTGTTAGTCTTTTAGTTTTATTAGTTATTATTTTATTATTTATTAGTTATTTAGTTTATTAGATTAGTTTTTATTATTATTTTATTAATAGTGTAGTTCTTTTTTAATATAATTAGTTATTATTATTATTAGTTCTTAGTTTAGTTAGTTATTAGTTATTATTAGTTTGCTATTAATTACTATTAGTTAGTTTTATTATTATTAGTAGTTTATTAGTTAGTTAGTTTATTTATTATTATTAGGTTTATTTTATTTTTATTAGTTTTATTTATTAGTTTTATTAGTTTTATTATTATTATTTATTATTTTATTAGTTTTATTAGTTTTAGTTATTTATTATTGATTATTAGTTTTCTTAAGTGTTTAGTTTTATTACTTTATTATTATTATTAGTTATTATTAGTTTATTTAGTTATTATTTTTAGTTTTATTGGTTTTATCAGTTATTATTAGTTTTTAGTTTAGTTTTTTATTAATTTATTAGTTAGTTAGTTAGTTATCATTATTATTATTATTATTATTATTATTATTATTAGTTTTAGTTTATTATTAGTTAGTTTTAGTTATTATTATTATTATTATTATTAGTTTAGTTTATTAGTTATTATTTAATTCAATTATTATTATTATTTTATTATTATTTATTATTAATTATTATTATTATTATCATTATTATTATTATTATTATTAGAAATTAGTTAGTTTTATTTTTTTAGTTTATGTTTTTAGTTATTATTAGTTAATTGGTTTTTATTAGTTTTATTAGTTTTGTTAGTTAGTTTAGTTTAGTTTTTAGTTTATTAGTTTATTAGTTTTATTAGTTTTTAGTTTATTAATTCTTATTAGTTAGGTTATTAGTTTTTTATTAGTTTTTATTAATAGTTATTATTATTATTAGTTAGGTTTTTTATTAGTTATTAGTTTTAGTTTAATTATTTAGTTATCAATTTTAGGGTTTTATTATTAATTAGTTATTTAGTTATTTATTAGTTTTATTATTTTAGTTTATTAGTTATTAGTTTAGTTATTAGTTTTAGTTTATTAGTTTAGTTTATTAGTTTTAGTTATTAGTTTTAATTATTAGGTTTTAGTTATTGGTTTTATTAGTTTTATTATATTATTATTAGTTTGTTAGTTTTCTTTTCTTAGTTTAATTATTTAGGTTTATTATTTTTAATTAGTTAGTTTAATTTTATGTAGTTTAATTATAAGTTTATTAGTTTATTATTATTGTTATTATTATTTATTAGGTTAGTTTTTATTAGTTATTAGTTATTAGTTTAGTTATTATTATCAATTTATTTATTTAGTTATTATTATTTTTAGTTATAAGTTATTAGTTAGTTTAATTATTTTTTATTTTAGTTATTAGTTATTTAGTTATTATTAGTTTTATTTTATTAGTTATTAGTTATGTTATTAGTTAGTTATTATTTAGATATAATTAGTTTTATTTAGTTATTAGTTATTAGTTTTATAAGTTATTTATCAGTTAGTTATTAATTATTATTATTAGTTTATTAGTATATTATTTGTTATGTTTTAGTTATTTCTTATTTATTAGTTTATTATTAGTTCTTTGTTTAGTTAGTTTTTGTTATTACTAGTTTTTTATTTATTGTTTTATTTTAGTTTTATTTAGTTATTTAGTTATTAGTTTTAGGTTTTTATTACTAAGTAGTAATTTAGTTATTTATTAGTTTTATTATTTAGTTTATTATTTTACATTATTAGTTATTAGTTTTAGTTTATTAGTTTTTTGTTGTTTGTTTTTGTTATTAGTCTTTATTTATTAGTTTTATTAGTTTTATTATATTATTATTACTTTGTTAGTTTTATTTTATTAGTTTAGATATATAGGTTTATTATTATTTAATAGTTTGTTTTATTTTATTTAGTTTAGTTATTAGTTTTATCAGATTATTATTATTATTAGGTTAGTTTTTATTAGTTATTAGTTATTAGTTTAGTTATTAATTTAGTTATTTAGTTATTATTTTAGTTTTAGTTATTAGTCTTTTAGGTTTTATTATTTTAGTTATTAGTTATTAGTTAGTTAGTTTAGTTATTTTTTATTAGTTTAGTTATTAGTTATTAATTAGGTTATTAGTTAGTTATTATTTAGTTATAATTAATTTTTTTTAATTATTAGTTATTAGTTATATAAGTTATTTATTAGTTAGTTAGTTATTAGTTATTATTATTTATTAGTTTATTATTAGCTATTATTTAGTTATTATTATTTATTAGTTTATTACTAATTATTAGTTATTAATTTAGTTAGTTTTTTAGTTATTATTATTTATTAGTTTTTTATTAGTTATTAGTTTAGTTATTTGGTTAGTTTTATTAGATTAGTTATTTAGTTTATTAGTTATTTAGTTAGTCTTATTATTAGGTATATTTTTTAGCTATTAATTCTTTATTAGTTATTAGTTTTATTATTTAGTTATTTTTTTTAGTTATTTATTATTAGTTTAGTTAGTTATTTTATTTGTTATTAGTTAGTTAGTTATTTACTATAGTTATTAGTTTTAGTTGTTAGTTATTATTTATTTGGTAGTTTTTATTAATTTTACTATTTATTTATTTATTTATTAGTTTATTACTTTTAGGTTTATTAGTTATTAGTTAGTTATTATTAGTTTGTTATTAGTTTATTATTAGTTTATTAGTTTAGTTATTAGTTATTAGTTTTTATTAGTTAATTATTAGTTAGTTATTAGTTTAGTTATTATTTAGGTTTAGTTAGTTTTAGTTATTAGTTAGTTTTAGTTTTATTAGTTATTAATTAGTTTTATTAGTTATTATTATTATTAGTTTTTAGTTTATTTACTTTTATTTTTTATTATTAGTAAGTTGGTTAGTTATTTTATTTAGTTTTATTAGTTATTAGTTATTAGTTATTATTATTAGTTTTTTAGTTTAGTTTATTAGTTAGTTATTAGTTATTTTTTTATTATTAGTTTAGTTATTATTAGTTAGTTAGTTTTAGTTTAGTTAGTTATTTATTATTAGTTTTTAGTTTAGTTTATTATTATTAGTTTTATTATTATTATTATTAGTTTATTAGTTATTACTAATTAATTATTTAAGTTAGTTATTAGTTAGTTAGTTCTTAGTTTCTTAGTTTAGTTTTTTAGTTATTTAGTTTATTAGTTTAGTTTAGTTATTTATTATTTTATTTTTATTATTAGGCTTTTAGTTTTTAGTTAGTTCTAATTATTAGTTTTTTAGTTAGTTTTAGTTTAGTAAGTTTATTTAGTTAGTTTTATTTTATTAGTTATTATTAGTTTATTATTAGTTATTAGTTTATTAATTTTTATTTGTTTATTATTATTATTATTAATTATTATTTTATTACATTTATTATCTTAGTTTATTAATTAGATATTAGTTAATTTTAGTTTTTTAGTTTTATTAGTTTTTATTAGTTAGTTTATTAGTTTATTTAGTTATTAGTTTATTAGGTTTCTAGTTAGTTTAGTTATTAGGTTTTTTTTAGTTTTATTATTAGTTATTTTAGTTTTTAATTTAGTTTTTTATTAGTTTTTTTATTCTATTTTATTATTAGTTACTAGATATTATTACTTATTATTACTTATTATTAGTTATTAGTTTAACTTTTAGTTTATTAGTTAGTTAGTTATTTGTTATTATTTATTTTATTATTAGTTTAGTTATTAGTTTTTTAATTTTATTATTTATTTATTACTTTAGTTTTTATTAGTTATTAGTTAGTTATTATTATTACTTTTAGTTATTGTTAGTTATTAGTTATTAGTTTTAGTTAGGCTATTTATTTATTGGTTATTATTATTAGTTTTATTAGTTATTTAGTTTAGTTATTATTATTATTATTATTGGTTTTTGTTTATTAATTTATTAGTTTATTAGTTTTTTAGGTTTTGTTATTAGTTAGTTTAGTTATTTAGTTGTAAGTTATTACTGTTATTTAGTTTATTATTATTAATTATTATCATTTAGTTTATTAGTTAGTTAGTTTAGTTTATAATTGTTATTATTATTATTATTTGATATTATCAATTATTAGTATATTAGTTTTGTTGGTTTTATTAGTTTTAGTTTTTATTTAGTTATTAGTTTTTTAGTTTATTATTAGTTTATATAATTAGGTTTTATTAGTTATTAGTTAGTTTTAGTTATTAGTTATTATTATTTTTATTATTTTTATTATGTTATTAGTTTATTAGTTATTATTTTGTTATTAGTTTAGTTATTATTAGTTAGTTTAGTTATTATTTTTTAGGTTATTAGTTTAGTTTATTAGTTATTAGCTTAGTTATTATTAGTTTAGTTATTTTATTTATTTATTAATTATTTATTAGTTTGTTATTTTTGTTTTATTAGTTATTATTATTATTATTACTATTATTAGTTTTGTTATTAGTTTTAGTTTAGTTATTATTTAGTTATTACTTTATTAGTTTTTATTTTATTAGTTTTATTAGTTTATTAGTTTATTAGTTTGGTTTATTATTAATTATTAGTTTTATTAGTTAACTATTAATTAGTGTTTAGCTTTTATTAATTTAGGTTATCATATCCAGTTATTATTATTAGTTATTAGTTTAGTTTAGTTTATTAGTTATTAATTTAGTTATAAGTTTATTAGGTTTATTATTAGTTATCATTAATTAGTTAATTAGCTAATTTTTCTATTATTTATTAGTTTATTAGTTAGGTTTTTAGTTAGTTATTAGTTATTAGTTATTAGTTTTATTAGTTGTTAGTTACTAGTATATTTAGTTTATTATTATTAGTTAGTAATTTATTATTAATTTAATTATATTGGTTATTTAGTTATTAGGTTTAGTTAGTTATTATTAGTTAGTTATTATTAGTTATTAGTTATTAGTTTATTATTTAATTAGTCTAATAAAGTTAGTTAGTTTATTTAGTTTTTATTAGCTATTAATTTTTATTATTAGTTTTAGTTTTATTAGTTATTAATTTAGTTATTATTTTTTAATTATTTTTTTAGTTATTATTAGGTTTAGATTTAGGTTTAGTTATTAGATAATTATTAGTTTTATTAGTTTATTATTATTAGTTTAGTTTTTATTAGTTTATTATAATTAGTTATTAGTTTTATTAATTTAGTTATTAGATAGTTATTAGTTTAGTTATTTATTTAGTTAGTATTATTAGTTAATTTTAGTTTTAGTTAGTTTTTATTAGTTATTAGTTTGGTTAGTTATTTTAGCTATTATTTATTAGTTATTTTATTTTATCAATTTATATTATTATTATTATTATTAGTTAGTTTATTTATTAGTTTATTGTTTGGTTTATAGTTAGTTAGTTTTGATTAGTTTAGTTATTTATTATTAGTTATTTATTATTAGTTATTAGTTCAGTTATTTAGTTATTAATTAGATTAGTTCTTTTTAGTTTATTTATTATTATTATTAGTTATTAGGTTTTCAATTAGTTATTATTAGTTTGAGTTATTAGTTTGTTATTAGTTTAGTTTTATTAGTTATTTATTAGTTATAGTTACTTTTATTATTAGTTATTATTATTATTTTATTATTTATTAGTTTAGTTTATTTATTATTATTATTAGTTAGTTATTATCAATTTTATTAATTAGTTATTAGTTTTTTTAGTTATTAGTTTTATTATTATTTATTAGTTTTTAGTTAGTTATTAGTTTTTATTAGTTATTATTAATTTTAGTTTTTAGTTATTATTAATTAGTTATTAGCTATTTATTTATTTAGTTATTAATTAGTTATTATTATTATATTATTATTATTATTATTAGGTTTTCAATTAGTTATTAATTTTTAGTTTTTATTTTATTAGTTATTAGTTTTTTAGTTATTATTTGTTTATTAATTATTATTAGTTTATTAGTTATTAGTTTAGTTAGTTATTATTAGTTATTAATTTTAGTTATTAGTTATTATTAGTTATTGGCTTAGTTTTATTAGTTATTATTTTATTATTATTAGTTAGTTATTATTTTTTAGTCTTTTATTAGTTAATTATTTATTTTATTAGTTAGTTTTAGTTATTAGTTATTATTATTAGTTTTAGTGTTATTATTATTATTATTAGTTAGTTAATAGTTTTTGTATTGTTATTAAGTTTAGTTTTATTAGTTATTTTTATTTTATAGTTTATTAGTTTATTATTATTATTATTATTTATTATTATTATTTATTAGTTATTATTATTATCATTATTATTAGTTAATTAGTTTAGTTATTAGTTATTTATTTAGTTTATTATTATTAGGTTTAGGTTTAGGTTTAATTATTAATTAGTTTTAGTTTAGTTATTTAGTTATTAGTTAGTTAGTTTAGTTTTTTTAGTTATTAGTTTATTATTATTAGTTATTTTTAGTTATTATTAGTTAGTTATTAGTTTAGTTTATTATTAATTTTATTAATTTAGTTTTATTAGTTTATTAGTTAGTTATTATTATTATTAGTTATTAGGTTTTATTAGTTTAATTATAATTATTTTTATTATTATTATTGTTATTTTTTTTTGTTTTAATTAGTTTTATTAGTTAGTTAGTTAGTTTATTAGTTTATTAGTTTATTTAGTTATTAGTTTAGTTATTATTTTATTATTTAGTTAGTTATTTAGTTATTAGTTTTATTAGTTGAGTTATTAGTTATTAGTTAGTTATTATTAGTTATTTAGTTTAAATATTTTAGTTATTATCATTAGTTTAGTTATTAGTTAGTTTATTAATTTTTATTATTTTAGTTATTTAGTAATTTAGTTTAATAAGTTTTTAGTTATTATTAGTTTTACTAATTTTTAGTTTATTTATTAGTTATTAGTTTTATTAGTTTAGTTTTTTTAGTTATTAGTTATTATTAGTTTAGTTATTAGTTTATTAGTTATTAGTTTTTTATTTTTAGTTATTAGTTTTTATTATTAGTTAGTTTTTTTAGTTTATTAGTTATTCATTAAAGTTATTAATTTATTATTATTAATTTTTAGGTATATTAGTTATTAGATTAGTTAGTTTAGTTATTAGTTTAGTTTTATTATTTTTTATTTAGTTTATTATTTAATTATTATTATTAGATTTATTAGTTATTAGTTATTTATTATTATTAGTTTTATTTATTATTTTAGTGATTAGTTATTAGTTTATTAGCTATTTTTATTATTAGTTCTTAGAAACTAGTTTTAGTTATTATTACTTAGTTATTAGTTAGTTTTATTATTAAATATTTATTTATTAGTTTATAGTTAAGTTATTAGGTTTTATTAATTATTTAGTTTAATTACTTTTAATAGTTATTATTTATTAGTTTTTAGTTTAGTTTATTAGTTTATTATTTTTTTATTAGGTTTATAATTATTATTTATTAATTTAGTTATTAGTTATTAGCTTTAGTTAGTTATTTATTAGTTATTATTAGTTAATTATTAATTTATTAGTTTATATTTAGTTATTCATACTTACTAGTTTTATTAGTTAGTTATTAGTTTAGTTTATTAGTTAGTTATTATTAGTTATATAATTTTAGTTAGTTATTATTTTTAGTTACTAGTTAGTTAGTTAGTTATTATCAGTTATTATTAATTAGTTTTTATTATTAGTTTTTTATTAGTTGTTTAGTTAGTTTTTATTAGTTTTATTAGCTTTAGTTTACTAGGCTTTTTTTAGTTATTTAGTAGTTAGTTATTAGTTATTTATTTTATTATTAATTATTGGTTATTAGTTTAGTTTATTATTATTATTATTTTTTTATTATTAGTTTTTTTAGTCTTAGGTTTAGATTTATTAGTATTTTAGTTATAAAATTTATTAATTTTTATATTAGTTATTAGTTTATTAATTTTTAGTTTTATTAGTTAGTTATTTTTATTATTTATTACTAGTTTAGTTATTTTATTAGGTTATTATTAGTTATTAATTAATTAGTTTTTATTATTTATTTAATTATTATTAGTTAGTTTTAGTTTATTAGTTATTAAGTTTTGCAACTAGTTTAGTTAGTTTTAATAGTTAGTTTATTTATTAGTTTATTATTAGTTTATTAGTTTACTATTTTAGTTTTTAGTTAGTTATTATTAGTTTAATTATGTATTAGTTTGTTATTATTAGTTATTAGTTATTATTAGTTAGTTAGTCTGTAGTTATTAGTTTAGGTTATTAATTAGTAGTTTTTATTAGTTTATTATTATTAGTTTCTTAAATTATTAGTTTATTAGTTATTAATTTATTTTAGTTATTAGGTTTTAGTTTATTAGTTTAGGTTTAGTTTTAGTTTTATTATTAGTTATTTAGTTAGTTATTAGTTTTATTAGTTATTATTAGTTTATTTCTTTAGTTATTATTATTATTTATCTTTAGTTAGTTATTTAGTTAGTTATTATTTATTAGTTATTAGTTTATTAGTTTAGTTATTATTAGTTAGGTAGTTATTAGTTCATTAAGTTATTAGTTTAATTTTTTAGCTTTATTGTTAGTTTAATTAGTTATTAGTTTTTATTAGTTAGTTTATTACTTAGTTTAGTTACTTATTAGTTTATTAGTTTATTAGTTTTATTAGTTTTGTATTAGTTTAGTTTTATTTGTTTTATTTAGTTATTAGTTTATTAGTTTTTTTAGTTAGTTTATTAGTTTATTAGTTTAGTTAGCTATTAGTTATTAAGTTTAATTATTATTAGTTAGTTATTTAATTCATTTTTTTAGTTGAGTTATTTAGTTTAGTTATTTATTATTATTATTATTTTATTAGTTATTAATTAGTTATTAGTTAGTTTTTAGTTTTATTACTATTAGTTATTAGTTTTTTGTTTTTTTAGTTAGTTAGTTAGTTTTTTAGTTTATTTAGTTATTAGTTAGTTTTAGTTTTAATTTTTATTTATTAGTTAGTTAGTTAGTTTTTTAGTTTATTAGTTAGGTTATCTTATTAGTTAGTTTTGTTAGGTTATTAAGTTTAGTTATTAGTTTATTAGTTTTTATTAATTAGTTATTAGTTAGTTAGTTTAGTTTTTAGGTTTAGTTTAGTTATTTATTATTGGTTATTAGATATTTGTTTTAGTTATTAGTTATTTGTTATAATTTAGTTTTTATAACTTATTTAGTTTATTAGTTTTTAGTTAGTTTAGTTTTAGTTATTATTATTAATATTATTAATTTTATTTATTAATTGATTTAGTTCGTTATTAGTTTAGCTATTAGTTTTTATTAGTTATTATTAGGCTATTATTAGTTTTATTATTAGTTTAGTTAGTTTAGTTTATTTTTTATTAGTTATTATTTTATTAGTTTTATTAGTTTTAGTTGTTAGTTATTATTATTAGTTATTAGTTATTATTATTAGTTAGTTTTTAGTTTTTTTAATAGTTACTAATTATTACTTTCTATTAGTTTATTATTATTAGTTAGTTTTTTTTAGTTATTTAGTTTAGTTATTTTAGTTAGTTATTAAGTTTTATTAATTATTATTAGTTAATTTTTAGTTTTAAGTTTAATTTAGTTAGTTATTTAGCTTTTCATTTTAGATTTAATGATTTTATTATTTAGTTATTAGTTAGGTATTAGTTAGTTTTATTAGTTTATTATTTATTAGATTTATTAGTTAGTTTTTTAGTTACTATTAGTTTTTTAGTTAGTTAGTTTAGTTTAGTTATTATTAGTTTTATTAGTTAGTTTTATTAGTTTTTAGTTTATTATTATTAGTTATTATTAGTTTTTAGTTTATTATTATTAGTTATTATTAGTTTTTAGTTTATTAGTTATTATTAGTTAGGTTATTAGTTTTTAATTATTTTTTTATTTTTAGTTAGTTATTATTATTAGTTTGGTTATTTTATCAATTATTAGTTTTAGTTTTATTATTTAGTTATTATTTTTAGGCTTTTATTATTAATTAGTCATTTAGTTATTTATTAGTTTTATTTTTAAGTTTATTATTTTAGGTTATTAGTTTAGTTATTAGTTTTAGTTTATTAGTTTAGTTTATTAGTTTTTAATTATTAATTTTCATTATTAGGTTTTAGTTATTAGTTTTACTAGTTTTATTATTTTATTATTAGTTAGTTAGTTTTATCTTATTAGTTTGGTTATTTAGTTTTATTATTATTTATTAGTTAGATTTATTTTATTTAGTTTAGTTATTAAGTTTATTAGTTAATAATAATAATAATAATAATAATATTATTATTATTATTTATTAGGTTAGTTTTTATTAGTTATTAGTTATTAGTTTAATTATTAGTTTAGTTATTTAGTTATTATTTTAGTTCTAGTTATTTTTAGTTATTAATTTTTTAAGTTTTATTAGTTTAGTTATTTGTTATTTTAGTTATTAGTTATTATTAGTTTTAGTTTATTAGTTATCATTTTTTTTAGTTAATAGTTTAGTTATTAGTTAGGTTATTAGTTAATTATTAATTAGTTATTATTAGTTTTATTTAGTTAATTATTATTAGTTTTATAAGTTATTTATTAGTTAGTTAGTTATTAATTATTATTATTAGTTTATTAGTTTATTATTAGTTATTATTTTATTATTATTATTTATTAGTTTATTATTTATTATTAGTTATTACTTTAGTTAATTTTTTAGTTATTATTATATATTAGTTTTTGTTATTAGTTATTAGTTTAGTTATTTAGTTTATTAGTTATTTAGTTAGTTTTATTATTATGTATATTTTTTAGTTATTAGTTTTTTACTATTTATTAGTTTTATTAGTTCAGTTATTTAGTTTAGTTATTTATTATTAGTTTAGTTAGTTATTTTATTAATTATTAATTAGGTAGTTATTTAGTTTAGTTATTAGTTTAGTTAGTGCATTAGTTAGTTTGGTTATTAGCTTTAGTTATTAGTTATTATTTATTTATTTATTTTTATTAGTTTTATTATTTATTTGTTTATTTATTTATTAGTTATTATTAGGTTTATTAGTTTATAGTTATTATTATTATTATTTTATTATTAGTATTATATTGGTTATTAGTTTTATTAGTTAGTTATTAGTTTTTATTAGTTATTAGTTAGTTTATTAGTTATTATTATTATTAGATATTAGTTTATTTACTTTTATTATTTATTATTAGTTAGTTAGTTATTTTATTTAGTTTTAGTAGTTATTAGTTATTAGTTTAGATATTAGTTTAGTTATGTTAGTTAGCTATTTAATATTAGTTTTTAGCTTTTTGTTATTACTTAGTTAGTTTAGTTATTAATTTATTAGTTATTAGTTATTATTAATTAGTTATTTAGTTAAGTTATTATTAGTTATTAGTTTGTTAGCTTTTAGTTTATCAGTTTATTTTATTAGAAATCTAGTTTTTTTAGTTTAGTTTAGTTATTAGTTAGTTAGTTTAGTTTAGTTATTAGTTTAGTTTTTTTATTATTAGGTTTTTAGTTTTTAGTTAATTTTAGTTATTAGTTTATTAGTTAGTTTTTAGTTTAGTTAGTTTATTTAGCTAGTTTTGTTTTATTAGTTATTATTATTATTATTTTATTATTTTATTATTAATTTTTAGTTTATTAGTTTTTATTAGTTTATTATTATTATTTTTAGTTATTATTAGTTATTAGTTTATTATGTTTATTAGTTTAGTTTATTAGTTAGTTTTAGTTTATTAGTTTTATTAGTTTTTTATTAGTTAGTTATTTATTATTTAGTTTATCTGTTTATTTAGTTATTAGTTTATTAGGTTTATTATTAATTATTTTAGTTTTTTTTCATTTTTAATTAGTTTTATTCTTTAGTTATTATTATTAGTTATTAGTTTAGCTTTTAGTTTGTTAGTTAATTAATTATTAGTTATTATTTATTTTATTGTTTATTTAGTTATTAGTTTTTCAATTTTATTAATTATTTCTTAGTTATTAGTTAGTTATTTTTACTAGTTTTAGTTATTATTAGTTAGTTTTTAATTAGTTTATTATTAGTTATTAATTTTAGTTAGGTTATTTATTTACTAGTTATTATTATTAGTTTTTTTAATTATTTAGTTTAGTTATTATTATTATTAGTTTTAGTTTATTAGTTTATTAATATTTTAGGTTTTATTATTAGTTAGTTTAGTTAATTTTATTATTAGTTTAGTTATTTAGTTTATTATTATTTGTTATTATTAGCTAGTTTATTAATTAGTTAGTTTAGTTTTTTTTTATTATTATTAGTTATTATTAGTTATTACTTTATTAGTTTAGTTAGTTTTATTAGTTTTTAGTTTTTATTAGTTGCTAGTTAGTTTTAGTTATTAGTTATTATTAGTTTTATTATGTTTATTTGGTTATCAGTTTATTAGTTATTATTAGTTTTATTATTTTTATTAGGTTATTAGTTTAGTTATTATTAGTTAGTTTAGTTATTACTTTTTAGGTTAGTAGTTTAGTTTATTAGCTATTAGTTTAGTTTCTATTAGTTTATTATTTATTTAGTTTATTTATTAGTTATTTATAAGTTAGTTAGTTTTAGTTTTACTAATTATTATTATTATTATTATTATTATTATTATTATCATTAGTTTATTTATTATTTACATATTAGTTTATTAGTTTTTATTTTTTTAGTTTATTAGTTCAGGTTATTATTAGTTATTAGTTTTATTAGTTTATTATTAGTTATTTAGTTATTATTTAGTTATTATTAGTTTTAGTTATTATATCTAGTTATTATTATTAGTTATTAGTTTATTATTATTAGTTATTAGTTTAGTTATTAGTTTATTAGGTTTATTATTAGTTTTTATTAATTAGTTTTAGTTTTTTTTATTATTTATTAGTTTATTAGTTAGGTTTTCTAGTTAGTTATTAGTTTTTAGTTTTATTAGTTATTAGTTTATATCCTAATAAACTAAACTAATAATAATTATTATAATAATAATAACTAAAATTAATAATAATAACTAATAACTAAAACTAACTTATTAAATAAATAATTAACTAATAATAAACTAAAAACTAATACCTAAACTACTAACTATAAAACTAAACTCACTAATAAGTAGCTAATAATAAGAAAATAATAACTGATAAAACTAAACTAATTACTAATAATAACTAATAACTAAAACTAATAACTAATAATAATATTTAACTAAACTAATAACTACTAATAACTAATAAACTAATAATAACTAAAAAAACTAATAAACTAACAAACTAATAATTAATAACTAGTTATTTTATTTTTTAGTTATTAGTTTACTTTATTAGTTTTAAGTTAGTTTTATTATTAGTTATTGGTTATTTTTAGTTAGTTATTAGTTAGTTTTTAGTTAGTTTTCATTTATATTGGTTATTAATTTTATTAGTTAATGGGTTTATTAGTTATTATTATTCTTATTAGTTATTATTAGTTAGTTTTTAGTTTTAGTTTTTAGTTTTATTAATTTTATTAGTTATTAGTTAGTTTAGTTTTTTATATTATTATTTGGTTTTAGTTTATTAGTTATTAGTTTTTTAGTTTTATTAGTTAGTTAGTTATTATTAGATTTATTTTTATTATTTTATATTATTTATTAGTTTTAATTTTATTATTTATTAGTTATTAGTTATATTAGTTTATTAGTTTATTAGTTATTATTTTTTTTAGTTTTATTATTAGTTTTAATTATTAGTTTTTATTATTATTAGTTTTATTATTTAGTTATTATTATTATTATTATTTTATTTATTATTAGTTATTATTATTATTTTTTTTAGTTATTTTTATTTATTAGTTTATTTTATTAGTTAGTTTTAGTTTAATTATTATTTATTATTATTTGTTAGTTTTTATTATTTATTTATTTATTAGTCTAATTATTAAGTTTTAGTTATTATTAGTTATTAGTTATTATTATTTATTATTAGTTTAGTTATTAGGTTTATTTATTATTATTAGTTATTATTATTATTAGTTATTAGTTTATTAGTATATTTTAGTTATTATTATTAACTTGTTAGGTTATTAGTTTTAGTTTATTAGTATTATTATTTAGTTTTATTAGTTTTTTAGTTGAATTATTATTTAGTTAATAGTTTTTAGTTATTAGTTAGTTATTATTATTAGTTATTAGTTATTTTTATTAGTTAGTTATTTTTAGTTTATTATTACTAGGTTTTAGTTTTATTATTTAGTTATTTATTAGTATAATTTTATTAGTTTTTAGTTTAGTTTAGTTATTATTATTATTAGGTTTTATTAGTTTATTAATTTTAGTTACTTTATTAGTTATTATTTTAGTTTTATTAGTTAGTTATGTTATTTGTTATCAATTATTAGTTATTATTATTTTTAGTTTGTTACTAGGTTTAGTTAGTTACATTAGTTATAAATTTATTAGGTTTTTAGTTATTATTAGTTTTATTATTTATTTTTTATTATTATTTAGTTTATTAGTTATTAGTTAATTATTATTAGTTAGTTTATAATTATTAGTTATTAGTTTTATTTAGTTTTATTAGTTATTATTATTAGTTAGTTATTATTTGTTATTATTACTTATTTATTAGTTATTAGTTTTAGTTATTAGTTATTATTAATTTTTATTAGTTATTATTAGTTTATTAGTTATATTAGGTTTTAGGTTTAATTTCATTATTATTATTAGTTTTTATTAGTTATTAGTTATTAGTTTTAGTTTTTAAGTTTATTATTATTTAGTTTTATTAATTTTTAGTTTATTAGTTTTAATTAGGTTTATTATTTAGTTTATTAGTTTGTTTTATTAGTTTAGTTTATTATTAGTTATTTAGTTTATTTAATTAATTATTAGTTTTTATTAGTTTTAAGTTATTACTTAGTTATTTAGTTAATATTAGTTAGTTATTTATTTAGTTATTATTAGTAATTTATGTATTATTAGTTTAATAGTTATTAGTTTAGTTAGTTTAGTTAGTTTTTTAATTAGTTTTTAATTATTATTTATTATTATTATTAGGTTTTTAGTTATAAGTAATTAGTTATTAGTTAGTTTTTTTATTTATTTGTTAGTTATTATTATTATAAGTTGGTTATTTGTTTATTATTTTAGTTATTAGTTTATTAGTTAGTTGGTTTATTAGTTATTAGTTTAGTTTAGTTTATTAGGTTTTATTAGTTATTATTATTATTAGTTAGTTTTTAGTTTCTTAGTTATTAGTTAATTTAGTTTATTAGGTTTTCTTAGTTTTTATTAGTTATTTAGGTTATAGTTTAGTTTTTAGTTTTGTTAGTTTTTATTTTGTTTAGTTATGAGTTATTTTATTATTAGTTTATTAGTTTTATTATTATTATTATTATTATTATTATTATTATTATTATTATTATTATTATTATTATTATTATTTATTAGTTTTAGTTTTTTAGTTATTATTAGTTTTGTTTTCCTTAGGTTTTTTAGTTTATATTATTAGTTATTAGTTTTTATTAGTTATTAGTTTAGTTAATTATTAGTTTTAGTTTATTACTTTTATTTAGTTAATAGTTTTTATTAGGTTATTAGTTTTTATTGTTTATTACGTTTAGTTTTATTAGTTAGTTAGTTATTTACTTTATTAGTTTTTTATTAATTTTGTTTATTAGTTAGTTTTATTTATTAGTTATTAGTTTAATTATTTAGTTTATTATTATCAGTTATTTAGTTTTATTATTACTTATCAGTTTATTTTTAAGTGTTATTTAGCTAGTTTAGTTTAGTTATTATTAGTTATTATTAGTTAGTTATTAGTTTATTATTTTAGTTATTAGTTATTAGTTATTATTATTAGTTTTGGTTATTATTTTATTTATTACTATTATTTTAGTTATTATTAGTTAGTTATTTAGTTATTATTAGTTTATTAGTTTTATTAGGTATTAATTTATTATTTATTAGTTATTCAGTTTATTAGTTTAGTTATTTTTTATATTTATTAGTTATTATTATTATTAGTTTAATTATTAGTTTATTTAGTTATTTAGTTTTAGTTTATTAGTTTATTAGTTAGTTGATTTAGTTATTATTATTAGGTTTATTTTATTATTATTAATTTTATCTATTAGTTTTAGTTTTATTATTATTATTATTAGTTATTTTTATTTTTTTAATTACTTATTAGGTTTTATTAGTTTAAAGTTATTTATTATTAGTTATTAGTTTTCTTAGTTTTTAGTTTTATTAGCAATTTATTAGGTTTAATTTTAGTTTTATTAGTTTATTATTATTAGTTATTTATTATTAGTTATTATTAGTTTATTTGGTTATTACTTTTAGTTGTATTAGTTTTTTTGTTTAGTTTTTTATTAGTTCATTAGTTAGTTAGTTATTTTTCATTAGGTTTTAGTTTATTATTAGTTAGTTTTAGTCATTAGATAT
>JAKCPB010001581.1:0-52431 GCA_021442155.1 Cymbidium sinense | reverse complement strand
CTTCATTACATATTAAGGTTATTGAATTATCAAGATGTAATAAGCCATTCACTTAATTTAATAAGCCTTCACCTATCTCAAATTTACTGGACCAAGGGAGAATCTGCACATCCATATAATGGATTCTCCAACCACATGGGTGGTTAATAGGAAAGGGGAACTTTTTAATATGATAGTAACCCAAGTAGTTTTAAAATGGGTTTGAAAAGGATGATCCAAATATAGTGCCCCAGGAGGTGCTACTAGGGGTTATCCTAAGCCCTTAAAAGAAAGTCTATGGATGTACATTGGCCAACTCAAGGAGAAAGCATAGCAGACTTTTTCATGAGCGTGTATCAAGGTGCGAGAACCAACCAAAAAATGGTGTATTCATTAGCATGAGTGGTGTATCTGTTAGCATAGTGAGAACCAACCAACCTAAGGTGCCCGTAGATGTGCAATGATCAATCTAGAAAGAAAGCATGTAGGCTTACAACTTTCCAAGCAGAACTGATCATCAGGATAATCTATCATCGAGGCGGTGTTATCTAACCTAGAGCAACTACTAAGTGGGGAGCCGAGGAAGGACTAAACCCACTTGAAGTAGTCGGGGAGGAAGGAGCCACTATGGGACTTATCCTAAACCTCAAATATACTCAGTTAGTGCAATAATCCAAGAAGAAAGTGTAGCAGACTCACATCCTCTTAAACAAAGCCAACATGAGGTAGCTTACACCACGTATGCTACCAAACTAACAAGATGCTCGTGTGTTGGCCAAGTAAGGAAGAAAAGTGTAACCTTACATTCTCCAAAGCAGAAGACCATTGGGTGACAAACTAGCGAGTAGCATGTTAGCGACCTAAACATTGAGTGAGTGCCACTTGAGGCGTTATCTCAACTTCAGTAGCGAGATAAAAGATATGTATTTAGTTTATATGTTTGTGTGCAATTTCTATTTGTCTTTTTGTTATGTCGATGAAGGATAGGATGCTACTTGGATTTGTTACACCTACTTTAAACATGTCATGACTGATTCTCAAACTAGTATACTTTCAACATGGAAGAGATTGAATTTGAAATGGAATTTTCATTGATGATAACTATTTCTAAACATGATTTATAATATTTCTTTAAGTACAACCCATTAATTGGAAGCATTGGGCGCTCTCCCTTATGATTAATAAGCTGATAAGGTCCTCCTTGGTAGGCCTTCTCTAAAGAAAATGGACCTTCCCAAGTGGGTTCAAACGTACCTCCCATGTTATGATGGACAATAATCGGTCTCCTTAGAACTAAAATAAGCTCTCCTACTTGAAAAGCTGTAGGACAGACCAACTTCATGTGAGCTTGAATCATTTTAGCTTTGTACAACCTGAGATTTTAGCATGACCGCAAGCGTCTCTCCTCCAAACCTTTGAGCTCTTCTAACTACAACTTGGCATTCTACTTTGTTATGATCTTGCTTTATCCTTAGTGATGGGAGTTGGACTTCTAATGGTAGAATGGCTTGGAAACACACTAAGGAGAAAGGAGTAGTTGGAGTTCTATATGTGATAGACCCACAAGGCTTCAACTAATTCCATGCCACTATCACTTGTTGTGTGTGTCTTCTTGTATTTGGATGAGAGTTTTGTTGAAGGCTTACTAAGTTTTTCCTCGGGTAGTTGATGGTAGAATATCTCCAATCTATGTTGTGTCACTTGATGGTGCTCTTGAATGTAGTACCATTATCGATATAATTCATGAAGGCACTCAGAACCTATATACGATATGATTCTAAAAAATTGGAGCACATGGATGTGACCTCTCGAGTGAAATCACCTTCATTTGGAAAAGTAATCGAGTAAGATGAACCATGACCCTTGGAAGAAGGAGGATTAATCAGACCCACTATGTGGGTACCCCAACACTCGAATGGCCATGAGGCCAATGTAGGATGTTGAATGTTGGTTGGTTGGTGTAGGACTACACCATGTATTTGACATTGGTGGCATCACCTAGCTGTATCCATGCAATCTTTGATCATCGATGGCCAGTAGTATCCTAGTCTCTTGATCTTGGCTTTCATCTTTGAAGGATTGGTTGGCTTCACATAATCTTGGTACCTCGGTCGATCTTATGGGCTTCATGCTTGTCTAAATAAAAACCACATATGATCAAAAGATGCATCATAGACACCATCCATAAGAGCATAGGAAAGTGCTCTCTGCTTCATCTGATGGGCTTGGGACTTCTCTTGAGGTAGTTTACCTTTATTTAGGTAATCCATGAATGGTTTCCTCCAATCTAACTCCTCATCCTTCTTGGTAATGGCAACCTCCCCTTCAAGAGAGTACTTTTTGATGAGTTCAATATCAATAAAGGATAAGACTTGTCTATTTTGAATCTTTATTGATATGGACTTATCCTCCATGCATGCCAACTCCTTGGCAAGTTTGGCTAAAGCATACGCTATGATGTTCTCTCCTTGAGGAATCTTATAAATGGTAACCTCTGGGATTTGGGCCAACAACTCCATGGTGTACTTATGGTAGTGATGGAGCTTGGGCTTTATAACCTTATAGGACCCAGTGATTTGGTTGATAACTAGCTAAGAATCCTCAAAGATGTTGATGTTATGGATGCTTAGAGTAACGATTAACTCAGACTATCAATCAAGTGTCATATTTGACTTCATTGTTGGTGCAAAGATTGGACAGATGATATGAGAATCTCATCACATCATAACTCAGAGTTAAGAGAACTAGTCCTATCGCTGCCTTTTTTAGAATAGTAGATTATGATTCTTCTCCTCTTTGAGAAGAAGTCATGCCATCAAATTACATCTCCCAATGGTGAATGCTAGTATCCCCTAAGTTCATGATTTATTCATCGGGAGATCATCACTAGAGTTAGCAGAAGTGGGTGTCTAAGAAATTGCTACTCTTGTCCTTTCACCAATGGAGGGTATAAAGATAATGTCAAACTCTGAGAGGATCATGGACCATCATCCCAACCATCCAGATAGCATCGACAATGTCATGAGATACTGTAGTGGATTGATCCTAGAGATTAAGTTAATCTTATGAGGAAGCATGTAGTGCTGTAGCTTTTGGGATGCAAAGATTAAAGCTAGGAAATGCTTTTTAATGGGTGGATAATTATCCTCAGTAAGGATTAGATGATGGTAAGGTAGCGAGTGTGTTTTCCTTCCCTTCATCATTAGCTTAGGCCAAAAGCACCAAAGTCATCTAACAGTGTAAAGTATGAGCATGCATGGGATAGGGGCTGCTTGAACCAATGAAGTCATCAAGTAATGCTTGATGTCTTTGAAGGCATGCTCACACTTGTCATCCCACTTGAACTTGGCATCCTTTTGATAAGTGTTGAGAATGCTGACATCTTCCCGATATGTTGGATATAAAGTGTCTTAGATACTTCAACCACCTTTGGAATGATCTGAGTTGAGTTAAACTTTTAGGGGGTGGCATTTCTAATATCATCTTGATCTTCTCCGGATCAATTTTGATTCCCTGCTATCGGACAACAAACCCAAGGAATTTCCTTGAAGCTACTCCGAATGCACACTTCAGGGGGTTCATTTTGAGGTTAAATTATCTTAACTATTCAAAAAATACTCTCAAGTCAAAGAGATGGCCTTCATTTCTCTACTTTTGACCACAGATCATCAACATAGCACTTGATGATGAATGAGTTCATCAAAGATTGAGTCATAGCTTCTTTAGCATATGTCGGCATTTTAAGGAAGGCATGACCTTATAGCAATAGATTTTTTGATGGGGGTTCTAAAAGTAGTGTTTCTTTCATCTTGTGCCATCTTTATTTGGTTATATCCAGATGAGCCATCCATGAAAGAGAAGGCTGCATGAGATGAGGTAATGTCCACCATCAACTCCGTGATTGATAGTGGAAATTCATCTTTTAGACATGCCTTATTTAAATCTCTAAAATTGAAGCATATGTGAATTTGGCCATTCTTTTTTTTTAAATGGGATGATGCTGGCTAACTAAGTAGGGTATTATTCTTCCAGATGAAGCCAACATCAATTTCTTGACTTCATAAATGACCTATTATTCTATGTCTAATTGCATGTCTAGGAGCTTACTTGATAGTTAGCACAAGCTCTATTGCTTGTTTATGGAATGTTGCTAGAGCTAATCAGGCATCTCTTCATAACTCCATGCAAAGTAGTCCTTAAACTCGATTAATAGCCTAACTAAGTCATTGGTTTCAATTTCATTCAATAAAGAACTGATGTATGTATGGATCTTCTTATTCTAAGTTTATTTTCTTGAGTTCATCGATGGTTGACTTGATCTCTTCTTTGAATTCTAGCAGTGCATCTTTGACTTCAAAATCATCGATCATCAAGTTTCTAAGCATAACTCCTCATATGATTTAATGTGATGAAAAGAACCTATAGATTCTAAATGATTGATGATGACTAAGTAGTAATTATCATCATGGACCCACTATATAATCCTAGTCCCATCTTGATTGAGAGCTTTTGCATTTATTCTTCCATATTCTTTCAAAGTAGTTACTTTTGCTTTGACCAAGTATGTGGGATTAGCCTTTCTTTTGAATTATGAACACAAGCCAAGTACCAATCAAAAGGCAATTATATTAAATCTTTATATGAATCATCCTAAAGTTGTACATCAACTTCTTGTCTTGAGGATGATGCTCCCAGAAAGAACCTCTAAGTATTCACACCTGTGGATGACTTAGGGGCTTCATTAACCAAACCCAGCTTTTGAGAAAAGTGGGGTTAGCTAAGATTCCCAACGATGCCTAATTATTTCACATATAGACTTGGATATACTTATGCTTTGCTTTGGAGCCTAGTCTTCATCACTATTTGGCTCAAGTGTCACCTCAAGGGAATCTACTATTGAAGAGCTAGGTAGTGTTAACCATATAAGACTCATCCTATGAACTAGATTCTAAGTCTATATGGATAGCAGGTGTACTCCTGCTAGCTGGGACATATCTTGTATTAGGTGGCCAATAAAAAGGTTTTCCACCCTGGGACTGCCTCTGAAATGGCCTCTTTCTCCCATGGTGGAGGTCGGATCATCCTACCCATATGTTGAATGGAGTAACAACTGGGTGGAATTTAATATCAGGCTCCACTTCCTCCTCCAAGTCTATTTTCGCTCCCTTTTATTTTCTTTTTCATTTTCTCTTTTCCTTTCTTTTTCTTTTTCTATTTCCTTTTCTTTTTCTTTTTCTTTTATTTTTAAACTTTGGCCAAGTTTGAGAATAGACTTGTTGATTTTGAGGGAGGTAGTAAGCTGCATCCTCATATATACCGACCTCGTGAACTGTAAATGGCTTGAGATCTCTTTTGACATAGTAGATGATCCCACCTCTCACAACTTCATACACTGATGTAGAGAGGATGGAACTATGTTATTCTCATGTATCCATGGTCTCCCAAGCAAAGTGTTGAAAGATGTATCCAAGTCTATAATATGAAACTTATCTTCAATCTTCAAAATCATCTATCTCCAAGAGCAACACTATGGTGCCTAAGGCATGTTGACCTCACTTTTGGAGTGCAGATTCAATCTTCCCATCTTAGACTTAGGAGTCTTCTAGACACTAAGACCCTAGTCATAAGACACTTCTAACAATTAGGTAAACACTTAACTAAACAACATAGAAGGGTTAACCATAGGATTAGGTTATGCCTTAGGGATTAGGATAATCCACTACCCTACAACCCAAATCAATCCATGTTCACCTTCTCAAACCAAACCTGAAGTTCAATTCAAACATAAAATTTAAATCCAAATCCAAGCCCAAATTCCAAAACCAAATGATTGAAGCCCATGATCAAATCCAAACTTGAAACCCTTCCTAAGCCATATGAATTACCCCCATGGACTTAGCCAAATCTTAATCCAAATCAATCCAAAATCAATTGATTTTCTCATAATCAATTTATATCTTCAATCATCTTCTAAATATAAATCAAATCTACATTAAAATGATCAAAACTAAATCAAATTAAATCATTAAATCAAATTAAATCAAAACCCTAAGCCATATGACCTATCCCATGGACTT
This sequence comes from Cymbidium sinense, assembly GCA_021442155.1. Classification (NCBI taxonomy): domain Eukaryota; kingdom Viridiplantae; phylum Streptophyta; class Magnoliopsida; order Asparagales; family Orchidaceae; genus Cymbidium; species Cymbidium sinense. The sequence goes on along the minus strand of JAKCPB010001581.1, from coordinate 46,375 downwards.
AGCAAATCTTAATCCAAATCAATTCAAACTCAATTGATTTTCTCACAAATCAATCATGTTTTCAATCATATTCAAAAATTTAAATTAAATATACATTTAAATCATCAAAATTAAATCAAACTAAATCAAAATCCAAACCTAAGCCACATGACCCACCTCCATGGACTTACCCAAATTCCTTCATTCAAAACCCAAATTCAATTGATTTTCTCATGAATCAATCATACCTTCAATCATATTTTCAAATATAAATTAAATCTTATAATCATCAAAAAAAATCAACCCAAGTCAAAACTTAACCCCACTTGAAATGTTTAAATGAACAAAACCCATTTGAACCCAAGCCAATTACAATTGAATTTATATCAATCCTAAATCAATATATAAACTAAAATAAATCAAACTCAACCTAAAATCAAGCTAACTAAACCCAATTTGTCCACTTGACCCAAAGTGGCCAATTTGACCTATTTGAGCTAAGTTCTAATCCAACCCAAATTAAAATGAACCAACCCCATCAAAACCTCCCATCAAAATATAAACCAAATTGATTGCAACCAATAGCTCAAGTTCATTCCAAATTGATTGTTAAGCTTGACCAAAGCCTTGTTGGACCCAATTAAACCCAATTGACCAACTTAGCCCAAACTGACCTAAAGGTTCAAGTTGGTCTAAATAAAAACTAAATTCAAATGAATTGAAACTGAAGCCTACAATCATCTTTAATTGGTCAACTAAACCCAAACCAACACCCAACCTAAGCCAATTTGACTAATTTGGTCAAATTGGTCAACTCATTTGACCCAAATGAATTCAAATGAGCCAAAATAAATCTAAGCCAAACTAAACCAAACCAATTGAACCAAAACATCCCAAATGATCATACTTGACCCTTGGTTTGACCAATTTGACCAATTGGTCAACTTGACCCATAACCCAATTTGACCTAAATGAGTCAAAGCAGCCAAACTGACCAAATCAACTCGATTGACTTGAAATTTGGGCCACTTTTGCTCATTTCAAATATACCCAAATCAAATCTAATGCCAAATGATCAATGGTCAAGGGAATCACATGAGACAAATCACCCATGTAAGTGGTCATTTCCATTCCTTGGTCACTTGGTGCTCTCCCAATGGTCCACCTAGGCACCTAGGACACTTGCCCTAACCCTAGGGGTGGTTGGGTGCATGACCCATGGGAGGTGAAATCACCTCACCCTCCCATTGGAGCATTTGAAACCCATAGGACACCCATGATTCTTTTTGGCAGCCACTTCCACCTTCAACCAAGCCAAGCTAACTCACCTCCTCCATGCCACCCGACTCTGAGATGGTTGACGGCCACTAGAAACTGATCCCCATTTCGATCAAGATGAAGGGGGAAATACACCCCCTCATTTCCACTCAAATACACATAAAAATCATTTCTCAGAGCCATAACTACCCAAGATGAGCTGCTAGAGCCATTCCCTAAGCTCCCAAGCTTGTTCCTCGATCAAAAAATGCCATTCCCATCCACCTCGAAATAGGACACTCCCATTTCTGACCTGACTTTCCCATTTCTCCATCAAACTCAAATTAACTTTGCACCTTCCTAGGCCTTGTCGAGTGAATAGAATGAATCTCCTTAGCTTCGAGCAAGAAGTGGGACTTGATCAAAGCAAAGCTCCAAATGGTGTTCATGGCCTTACTGAACATCGAGTTGATCCAATTGCTGATCAAGATTCATCTCCACTAGATGAAGCTTCCTTTCGTTCAGCCTTGGTCTTGAGCTCCAATGAGGTATGCTTCCAAAATTGATCCTTAGAAAAAAATGGGTTGGAGCTTTTGAAGAAAACTTGCATCTCATGTGATCTTGACCATTGGATCCCCTCTCGATGTCATGAAGGTGTGAGATCCTTTTGGAGTTGATCCAGCTTCGTAAGCTTCGGATCAAGTGAGCAATGGTGGAGGACTCCATTCTCCTCACTCATGTGATGTTAGATCATGCACCATCCATCGCATGATCAGATGCGGTCATGATTAAATCTAGATTGATATTTAATCCTATTAAGCTATGGGATTAATCGTAGATGTCAATCTTAGATCGTGGTGAACAGCGCGTCACCACCACATATGAGTCGAATAAGTTTTAAGTAGCCAATCCCGATGCCACATGGAAAATGCATGTACAAGATTAGGCTTTAATTAGGCTTAATTAATCATTTTTAATGATGAAACTTCTAAAATCATAAAAAACATAGAGAAATAAAAATGCAAATAAATACTCATTTTATAGGTATTTTAGGAGAATAAATTAAAATGATCTTAACTAATTTTGAATAGTAATTAAGTTTAATTATAAAATTAACTAGCTTAATTACTCTTAATTACTTGAGCAATTAATCCCAAATTTTGTGGGTTAATTTAATGGGATGACCTCTACCTCCCATAATTTTCTTGGGATTTATTGCTCACTTAATTAGAAAAATTGACTAATTAAACCTTAACTTACTTTTAAGTTAATTAATGATTAATTAATCCCATGAATAGTAATATATTGGTTATTAAGTTTTTTAATCATTATTCAAGTAAGTGAACTAAGGAATGGGTTGGGACCCTTTTCCTAAGTTCATTCACCCTTTTAAAATGAAATTAATTAAGATTTAACTAATTAATTAAATCACTTAATCAAAATTGAAATCATAATCACATCGGACCTTAATTAATTAAATGATGGGGTAGATCTTTAGGTGTTTAATAACCTAAAGAGTTTAATGAAATTATGGTTAGTCCACATGTGTGAGAAAACCATAAGAGTAATTAATTAAGTCCCTTAATCTAATTAACTATTAATCATGAGCCAATTGCATTAGGCCCCTTTTATTTCTTAGGATCATTGCAAGTTTATTTTTCATGCATATCATGTTGGATCATAATTATTTAGTTAATTACTTTAAGGTGACATAGGTAAGGGTAATTATATCATCTAATTAAGGGTTCAACTTAATTAACACATAAAATTGACTTAATTACATTTCCTTAAATTAAATCAAATCACTAATGTGGGAATGGGTTAAAACAACAAGTGATGATTTCTCTTCTCCTCTTTAAATCAAATCAAATACAAAACTTAATTAATAAAGAAGCTTTGGTTTGCTTTAAATAATCTTATTTGAATTGATTGTCCTTAAAACTAGTTTGGTTGAAAGAATCACATGCTTATATTTGATTGTCTTCTTTCCAATCATGTTAAATTTGATATGTCATTTGAATTCATGCATCCATCTTTTTAAAATCAAGTAAAATAAAATGGATTTTATTTATGTAAGCTTGCATGTGTTGATTTAATTTAATATATGCATGTCTATTATCACTATTAAATCCAAATGTGTTTTTCAAAATCTTATAAATGAATAATAATATGTGTTATGATGCTAGTTATAAATACATAAGAAATGCATGTGCTTATAGCTTAAGTGTATGAATGGTGAGTTATCTTTCCTCTATTCAAGTGTTGATTTATATAAGATTGAATTGTAGTGGGTATATAGTCTGCACATCCCGAGAACATGAGGCTTTAGCTAGCCCCAAGGAGGCCATTTGATTACCTCACTTTCATGGTTTAACAATGGCACATACCCATTTTATTTCATTCTTATGTATTTCAACATTAGAATTTGGATAGAGCTTTAATTCATATATATAGATAAATGATTCAATCAAAAAAATATACAATCTTTGCATGGTTTTCTTTCCCTCATTTATGTATACATCCATGTGTGTCAAAGAAAAGCAAGTATATAGTCTAGACATCCTGGGAATACGAGCCTTTAGTTAGCCCCAAGGAGGTCATTTGATTACCTCACTTCCTTTGTTTAATAAAGACATGTATATGTATATATTATTAGTGAATGAAAATTGAATTTTACATTAAAATTGCATGCATTCATAATTGACTAAGTGGTTGAATTAATTAGCCATATGATTTGAAGCTTACTTCCTATGTTCATGTATATGAGTTTACATATGTTTGAATGCAAATGGGTATATAGTCGGACATCTAGAATAGAGGTTTTAGCTAACTCCAAAGAGGTCATTTGATTATCTCACTTTCCTGGTTTAACAACGGCACATGCCTATTTAATTTCATTCTTATTTCCTTTTTATATAAGAATATGGATAAAGTTTTAAATTAATATGTTTAAATAATTTAATTAAATAAAATATAAATTCAAAACATACACATACATTCATCATTTAAGTGTGTTAAAATATGTTGCATGTATAGATATACTTAGGATTAAATCATATAAATGTTACATGTGATGAAATGGAATGATTTAATATATGTCATATCATAGTAATTCAATTAAATTAATCTTAAGATGCCTTTCATTTAGAATAGGATTATTTAAAGTGAACCTAAACTTAGGATTAATAAAATCATTTAATAAGCACTAAAGAGAACTAAATCAATTAATATACTTTAGAAAGTGACTTATGGTAGGGATGAAAGAGGGCAATCCTCTTTTCCTCTCTTTATAACACTTAGTTGCTAAGTGTAATCAAATGAAACAAAAGGAAACACAAATTAAAATTCTCAAATCAATTAAACTACTTCAAGTGAAATCAACCTTTCATGTTAAATTGAATCCTTCTACACTTAGAAAATACAACACTAATGCTAACAACACTTACACACAATCCTTAATACACACATTTGAATTAAGTCACCACTTCTAGTTCTAAGTTAGGATGGTGTATGATGTGATGTATGTTTTGTTTTATGTTATATTATTTTAGATTAAATGTTAGGGTGTATGCTCTGTAAACTGGATGATAGGCCAATGTTAGCCTAATCATGTTTTACATGGGATTATGCTTAATGGATGCTTAAAATAAATGTGAATGCTCTTTTTTGCAGGTTGCTTAAATCTTAAGCATAATCCAAGTTAGGATAGGGCTTAATTACCCATGTGTAGGGTGCTAAGTCAAATTACAAATACAACTACTTGGGATTATATGTATATTTAGCTAACCTCTATTTTGCAAGTGTAGTTAAATTTACTTTTCCTCATAAATGTAATTTTGTAATAGGAATTAGGATTAGTGCTATGGGGATTAGGATGAGTAGTGGGCAAGGCTTTGTCCAGGTGCCTGTGATGCCTTTGAAGCAAGCCCATCCAAATCAAAGAAGGAACCAAATCAAAAATGGAGATATAAAAAGAAGACCCCATAGCATTTAATACAATTACAATTATTCTTTCCTATTCTAGGTTGTATAAGGGTAGAGCTTCCCATCTTTTCTCTCTTTGGGTTGCAGTGATCGCATACTTGACCTTTTATTCTTTTATGATAGTTTATATAATTGTTAGATGTTATGTTTACATTGTGCATTAGGATGGCATGCTTTTCATAGTTTCTAAAATGATTGATGCTTTAATGGGTGGCTTGGATATGATTAGGCTCTTAGGATAAAAATAACTTTTCTACCCAACTTACTCATAACTAAATTTTAAACAACTCATAACCTCATCATAAAGCCTAAGAGATAAATAAGATAATTAAAAGATTTAGCAACCCCTTAATATATGGTTGTATGTTTCACATGCATGCATATTCTTTCTCCCTTGAACATGAAAGATTTCCATTTTTGCATGATAGGAATGCTAGGCATCCCTTGTGGTGGAGAACACCTTCTTCTAGCTGATTTGACCCATAACCTATTTCATCATGCCTTTAGGCATAAGAAATCGTAAAGGCTCTATCAAAATGATGTGTCTAAACTGAAATAAAATTTGAAAAGATTTTGCATCTATATATTAAGTCATATACTCATACCACTCATGCTCTAGTCTCTTAGGGAGCATTTTTAGGACTTTAGTCTATTTGTAATTAAATAACTACCTTAGCTATCTTGCAATTCATAAGACGAGACTACATGGTTTTAAAATCAGAGAAAGAGTCAGCTAGTGGCCACTCCAAGTAGTTATAAGTCTTGAAGTTGGACACCTTCTGCAGCTTGGGCCTAGATGATTTGTCAGGAAAGGGCAACTATTTGGCTTCGTCTTGTAGCTAGTGCCTTGTTGATTAATTTCTTGAATGTTTTGATGGTAAAGTCCTTAAGCATGAAAGTGGTGGGCCATGGATATTCTTGAGTAGAATCTCAATGGCATGTTGAAGTTGTGGTTGCATTTATGTTCAGTTGTGCCACGAGAATGTAATCAATAAGGACTCATTGAGTTTTTTTTCACTACTGAGTGCCTGATCACCTCTGAGCTCAGCAAACCTTTTGATGAAGAGGTCTTCCAACTCGAGAAAAAGTCTTCACCGGCTTAGGCATTTCTCAATCAAATGCAACACGACTAGCTAACAAAAGATAGAAGAGGAGTGCGATCTTTGCAGGTGTTGCAACATCCACTCTAAAGTGTGCAATGTGTTGTTTGAGCTCCCCGCCATCAAAGATCTTAAAGGTTGGTGGCACAAAACCCTAAATAAAATAAAAGCTAAATAAAACCTAAACCCAAAAATAAACCTAAAAATAAATAAAAAAATAAAACCTAAACCCTTAAAAAAAACTAAACATAAAATAAACAAAATAAATTAAACATAAACCTAAACTAAAATAAACAAAACTAAAATAAATAAAACCTAAGCCTAAACCCTAAACAAAATAAAATAAAATAAAATAAAAATAAACCTAAACATAAACTAAAAATAACCATAAAAAAACTTAAAATAAAAACCTAAACCCTAAACCTAAAAAACTAAAATAAAAACCTAAACATATACCTAAAAAAAATAAAACCTAAACTTAAAAAATAAAATATAAATAAAACTAAACAAAAAACAAAACCTAAATAAACAAATATAAAAAAACCTAAATTAAAATAAATTAACCAAAATAAATAAACTAAACTAAATAAAAATAAACCTAAATAAAATAAAAATAAAATAAATAAAAAAACTAATAACCTAAACTGCTGGTTACTAATTTTAAAGAAAATGCCTAAACCTACCACAGATCCTAAACCACTAAAGAAAACAAAACCTAACTAGGCCTCTAAGACTCTCCCTGGGCCCCAGGCCCACTAAACCTGGGCCCTCCCTGAGCACACTTAAACCCACTAGGCAGCAAACCTTAAACCACTAAAGCTGAGGCACAGGCCCACTAACTTACCACTGGGCTAAACCCTGGGCCCTGGGCCCTAAAGCCCCACTGGGCCCTGGGCTAACTGGGCCACCCAGGCCTACTGAAAACTGGGCCCAAACTGGGCCCAAACCCTCAAAAAACTGACTAAAAACCTAATAAATATAAAAATAAACATATGATAAATAAAATAAAATAAAAAAAACTAAATCTAAATAATGAAAAAAAATAAAATAAAATAAAAATAAAATAAAATAAACTAATAAATATAAATATAATAAATAAAACCTAAACTAAAAAAAAAATAAAATAAACCTAAGAATAAAACCCAAATAAAATAAAACTTAACAAAATAAAAATAAAGTAAACTAATATAAAATAAAATAAAACTAAATAAAATAAAACTAAAACTAAAAATAATAAAATAATAAAACCCAAACCCAAACTATAAATAAAACTAATCTTATAATAAAATAAAAAATAGACCTAAACCTAAATTAAAATAAATAAAACTAAAATAAATTAAACCTAAACTAAACACTAAATAAAATAAAATAAATAAAATAAACCTAAGCCTAAACTAAAAATAAAACCTAAAATAAACCTAAAATAAAAACCTAAAACCCAAACTAAAAAAGCTAAAAAAAACCTAAACCTAAAACAAAAATAAAATAAAAATAAAATTAAAAACATAAACTAAACCTAAACTAAACCTAAAAGAAAATAAAATAAAACTAAACTAAAATAAAATAAATAAATCTATACTAAACTAAATAAAATAAACTAAAATAAAATATAATAAACCTAAAACTAAATAAAACTAACCTAAATACCTAAACTAAATAAAAATAAACCTAAATCCTAAATAAACTAAACCTAAAATAAACCTAAACTAAAGTAAGATAAACTAAACTAAAATAAATAAACCTAAACCTAAACCAAAATAAATAAACCTAAACTAAATCAACTAAATATAAAATAAACTAAAACCTAAAACCTAAACCTAAAATAATACCTAAAATAAACTTAAAATAAAAACCTAAAAAATAAAATATAAACCCAACCTAAATAACATAAAAATAAAACCAAATAAAAATAAACCTAAAAAAATAAACTAAAATAAATAAACCTAAAATAAAATAAACCAAATAAATAAAATAAAATAAAAAAACTAAATAAACTACACCTTTTGCTTATTTTAAAAAATGAAAAAAAATAAAATAACAAATAAAGAAAACCCCCCAAACCTACCCTAAAACCCTAAATCTAAACCCTAAACCCAAAACCCATCCCTAAAATCTACTACCCACCCTACTAACCCCAAACCACCTACCACAAACACTAAACCCTAAACCCTACCAAAACCTAAAAAAACATAAACAATAAAACATAAATAAGATAAATAAAACTAAACCTAAATAAAATAAAATAAAATAATAAATAAACCTAAACCTAAAACCTAAATGTAAACCTAAACCTAAAACTAAAAAAACTAAAATAAAATAAATAAAAACTAAAGTAAAATTAAAATAAACCTAAAAATAAAACTAAATATAATAAAAAAAAAACTAATGTAAATAAAATAAAATAAAATAAAATAAAACTAAAATAAAAAAAATAAAAACAAACCTAAAATAAAAAATAAAACCTAAACCTAAACTAAAAATAAACTGACTAAATAAACAAATAATAAACTAAACTAAAATAAAATACCTAAATAAAATAAACCTACTAAAAATTAAATAAAATAAACTAAAATAAACCTGGACCTAAAGAAATAAACCTAAAAATATAAAATAAAACCAAAGCTAAAAAAATGAAATAAAACCTAAACCTAAAATTAAAATAAAACCTAAACCTAAAATAAAACATAAACAAAACTAAAACAAATAATAAAAAATAAAATAAAATAAATAAACCTAAAAAATAAATAAAGATAAACTAAATAAACTAAACCTACCAGGTTTGCTTAATTTTTCCTAAAATCCTAAACCTAACCTAAACCCTAAACCCTAACTGAGCCCACCCTAACCCAAACTAACCTAACCCACCCTACCCCAACCCTAAAACCTTCCCTCAAATCCACTCTAAACCCACACTACACCCTACTCTCCAAGCCCTAACCCTAAACCTAATCCTACCACAGATAAACCCTGACCCTGACCCTAAACCCTAAACCCTAAACCTAAACTAAACTAAATAAAATAAAATGAACAAAACCTAAACCTAAATAAAAATTAAAATAAAATAAAACCTCTAAAACCTAAACCTAAAACTAAAATAAAATAAACTAAAATAAATTAGAAACCTGACTAAACTAAACCTAAAAAACCTTAATAAATAAAACTAAATAATAAAATAAAATAAACTAAAATAAAATAAAATAATAATAAAACTTAAATAAAAATAAAAATAAAAATAAAATAAAAATAAATAAAAAATAAAACCCAACTAAACTAAAAAAAAACTAAACCTAAAATAAAAATAAAATAAAAAAATAAAATAAACAAAAACCTAAATAAAATAACTAAAACCTAAACCCTAAACCTAAACTCTAAACCAAAACTAAAGTAACTAAATAAATTAAAAAGTAAACCTAAACTTAAAACCTAATAAATAAACCTAAATCTAAATAAGAATGGAATGAACCTTGTTGGCGAACATCACCGGCAGCTCTAGATCGTGGTGGTGAAGCAAGGAGGTAGCATTTATCAGTGGTGGGGGGGATCTGGAGGTGGGTGGATATGGTGGTGGTTGAGCGGGTTGTTATAGGAGGAGGCGACAGCTACATTGGTGTGGTGGCGGAGGAGAGATGGGATATGATGGCGATCAACTCGAGAGGTAGGTGGCTTTGATTGGAACTAGATTGAAGAATGGCCGATATGATCTTCGCTTTATGTGTCTTTGTAGTAAAGATGATTCTGGTTATCTATATTTTTTGAATTGCTCTACACATGCTCATTTTTTATCTATGTTATCGCTTATGTCTTAGAAAACTTAGTGTGTTACTTGGTTGATGAAATCAAAAAGAATAAATGTTGAATATGAATTTATTCTCTATTAAAAAAACCAAAACCCTAAACCCTAAACTAAAACTTGAACCCTAAAACTACAACCTAAACCTAAACCTTAAACCCTAAAAACCCTAAACCCTAAACCCTTAACCTAAAACCCTAAACCCTAAACCCTCAATTAACCCCAAACCCTAAACCTAAAAGCTAAAAACTAAACCTAAACTAAATAAAACTAAAATAAAATAAATAAAAAACCTAAATAAAATAAAATAAAATAAAATAAATAAAACTAAACCTAAACTAAAAAAAAGAAAATAAAATAAATAAAACTAAAATTAAAATAAAATAAAGAAAAATCTAAAATAAAGTGAAAAAATAAAAAACCTTAATAAAATAAAAACTAAACCTAAAATAAAAATAAAATAAACCTAAAATAAAAAAATTAAAACCAAATAAAATCAAACATAAAATAAGATCTAAAATAAAACCTAAACCCTAAACTAAAAAAACCTAAACCTAAATAAAATAAAATTAACCTAAACCTAAACTATAATAAATTAAACTAAAATAAAAAATCTAAACCTAAACTTAAAATAAACTAAACCTAAACCTAAACTTAAACCTGAATAAATTAAAATAAACTAAAATTAAACCTAAACCTAAACTAAAATAAAACCTAAAATAAACCAAAAGTAAAATCCTAAAACCTAAATAAAATAAAATAAAACCTAAACCTAAAATAAGAAATAATACCTAAACTAAAAAATAAAATAAAAATAAATAAATAAATAAATAAATAATAACTAAAATAAAAACAAAATAAAATAAAAAATAAATAAAACTAATAAATAAAATCAATAAATAAAAAAACTAAAATAAATAAAAAAATACCAAATAAACTAAATAAACTACTAAATGGTTTGTTATTTTTTTAAAAATAACAAAATTAAAAAATTAAAAAACCCTAGCCCCCAAAACCCTAATCTGACCACACTTTAAACCTGCACCCACCCTACTAACTAAACCCTAAACAAAAACCCAAAAACCTACTGAGCCTGACCCTAACCCAAACTCTAACCTAATCCTTAAACCCACAGGCAATCTAAACCACAAACCTCTGAATCCCTAAATCCTAAACAAATCTTAAATCCAACCCTAAAATCTAACTCCTAAAAAACCTAAACCTAACTAAAATAAAACTAAAATAAAATAAATAAATAAAACCTAGTAAATAAAATAAAATAATAAAATAAAATAAACCTAAACTAAATAAACCTAATAAACCAAAAATAAACCTAAATGTAAAAAATAAATAAAATAAAAATAAAAAATAAAACTAAACTAAAAAAATAAAATAAATAAAATAAAAACCTAAATAAAATAAAAATAAACAAATAAAAAAAATAAAATAAAAATTAAAAATAAAAACTAAATAATAACCAAACTAAAAAAAATAAAAAAAATAAAATAAAATAAAAATAAAACCTAAACTAAAAAAAAACTAAACCAAAACTAAACAAATAAAATAAACTAAACAAACTAAAAAAAATAAAATAAAATAAATAAAACCTAAATCTAAACCAAAAAAATAAACTAAAAACTAAATAAAATAAAATAAAATAAAATAAAATAAACCTAAATAAACAAAACAAAACCTAAAAATATAAAATAAAACCAAAACTTAAAAAATAAAATAAAAACTAAACCTAAACCTAAAAAATAAAATAAAATAAAACTAAAAATAAAAATAACATAAAAACTAAAAAATAAACTAAAATAAAACTAAAAAAATAAATAAAACTAAATAAATAAAATAAATAAAAATAAAAATAAATAAAATAAAAATAAACTAAACCTTAAACCTATTGGTTTACTTTTTTTTTAAAATAAAACCCTAAACCCTAAACCCTATCTTAAACCCTAAACCCTATTAAACCTAACCAACCAAAAAAAACCCACCACCACCCTAAACCTACCAAACCCTAATCACTAAACCACAATCTAAAACCCTAACCCTAAAACCCAAAATAAACTAAACCATAAACCCTAAACCCAAACCTAAACCATAACCCTAAACCACCCCAAACCCTAAACTAAACCCTAAATAAATTAATAAACTAAATCCTAAACCCTAAACTAAACTCTAGAATGGGCATAACCTTGATAAACATCATCAACTAGGCTCAATCTAAGCCTAGAGGTGAAGGTATGGCGATGATTGTCACTAGATGGGGATCTTGAAGATTGGTGGATATGAGGTGGTGGTCAGCATGGTGGTTTCGGAGGCAAGAGGAGTGACCTAGGTTACTGCAGTGGTGGTGGCCAAAGATCGGGATATGATGTGGATCCTACTAGAGATGGTGGTATGGGAACTAGAAAATTGAAGAATGATCCAATTGCTTATAGAATTGTGCCTTTATAGTAGAGATGGTTCTAGTTATCTAGGGTTTTGATTTAATGCTCATTTTATCTATATTGTCCCATGTGTCTTAAAACTTGGTATGTTACTTGGTTGATGAAATCAAAAGAAGAACTACATAATTTAATTTGTTCTCTATTAAAAAAAAAACCAAAACTAAACTAAAATAAACCCTACCTAAAACTAAAATAAAAACCATAAACCTAAAAACCCTAAACCCTAAACCTAAAACCTACTAAACCCTAACCCCAAAACCCCCCAAACCCTAAACCCTAACTAAAAAACCCTACCTAAAACCAAACCCTAAATCCTACCCAAATAAAACTAAACCTTAATTAAAACCTTAATAAAATAAAATAACCAATAAATTAAAATAAAATAAAATAAAATAAACTAAAACTAAACCTAAATAAAATAAAATAAATGAAACCTAAACTAAAGTAAAATAAAACCTAAATAAATAAAAAAAAATAAAAATAAAATAAACCTAAATAAAATAAACTAAAAAACTAAATAAAACCTAAATAAAATAAATAATAAACAAATAAATAAAATAAACCTAAAAACTAAAAAAAAAAACCTAAAATAAAAATAAAATAAAGAAACCTAAATATAAATAAACTAAAAAATAAATAAACCTAAACCTAAACCAAAATAAACTAAACCTAAAACCCTAAATAAAATAAAATAAAATAAACTAAACTAAACAAAAAAATAAAACCAAAAAAATAAACCTAAAATAAAACCTAAAATCTAAACCTAAAAAAAAAATAAAATAAAAAAAACATAACCAAAATAAATAAAACTTAAAAAAAATAAAAATAAACTAAAAACCTAAACTAAAATAAAAAAAAATAAACTAAATAAAAACCTAAACTACAATAAATAAACCTAAAATAAAATAAACTACATTAAATAATAAATATAAACCAAATAAAATAAAAAATAAAATAAAATAAATAAATAAAACTAAATATCTAAATAAATGTGTCTTTTAATTTAATAAAAAAAAAAATTAAAATCAAAATCAAAAAATTAAAAAACTACTAAAAAACTAATAAACCCCAACCATACCTCCTAAACCCAAACCCAACCAACCCAACCAACTTTACCCACCACAAACACTAAAACCCAAACCTAACCTAAAAACCTACTCTACCCTAAAAACCACAACCCTAACCACAATAAAACTAACCCAACACTAAAAAATAAAACTAAAATAAATAAATAAAAATAAAAATTAAACCTACTAAAATATTAAAATAATAAATAAAATCTAACTTAAAACACCAATAACATAAAATAATTTAACTTAATAAAATGAATCCTTCTCCAAATGTGTCAAATTCTCATAAAATCAACTTGAGATCATACATCTAACCATCTACCCTCTACTTAACATAAGGAAAATATAATGCATCTACTAATTAACTAATGCTTTATAAACCATAAACTCTAATCTTATATAAATTCTAACCTAAATATACTCATTTTCATTCTATCTCTAAAGTAAAACCACTAAAAAATCATCTCTAAACTTAATTTAGTCTTTACCTCTATAAACATTAACCATAAGTCATTGTAGGTCTTAACCATCTTATAAAATCCCTTAGTTTAAGTGGAACCTATCACATAATAGGATAATTCCTACTTCAACCTAACTTGAATTCTAAATAACATCTAAATCATCATTTTGAACAAATAGCCTAATATAGAAACTCTCACTCTTGTGTGACTTGTTCACCTAATGTCACCTACCACTAGAACTTCTACAACTAAATTAACTTTATATATTCATAGATCTACTTAAATGAAAACCTTTGAACTAAGAGTTAACCTAAATTCAAGTTTCTGTGGACTCCATCTCTAGTCTTATCACAAGAAGAATGTCCTATCAAAAGCATACCAAGGTACATCTTCTTGTAAATCTAATGAAATCCATAACTAAAAGTAAAGATAACTTCTGATCCTTGATGTAATCCAACTAAAATAGGAAAATAGTCAATCCTCCTTATGTTTGGACACAAGTAATAGTATATATCCATGTCTTGAATATAACAATATTAACTCCTATTCTAGAACTCTACAAAGAACATCTCTTGAAACTTTAAAGGTTTTCTAAATCAATAAATATCATATGTAGATCCTCTTACTTTCTTATTCTCCATCAAACCCCTTAACAAATGTATAGCATCCATAGTAGATCTACTTGGCATGAACCAAACATTGTGAGAAACTTGTATCACATCTAACCTATCTCATTACTCTCCCATAATTTTAATGTATGGCACATAACTTAATTCCTCTATAATTTGCGCTCTTGTGCATCACCTTTATAAATATAAGAATCAACAAACTCTTTCTCCACTAACATCTTTTAGTCTTTAAAATGACATTAAAAGATTTGTAATAAGAAATTCTTGATCTCTAAACATTTCCACACTTCTATTGGAATATTATCTCTCCTTTTTCCACATTTCATTTTCTTTAAAGCTTAACTTCATATTTACTAATCGATGATAAAAATAAATTCTCTATTTAGGGTATTAAGGTTGCTAAAATCAATTGTACTTCAGATCCTTCATTGAAAAGTTTATCAAAATACCTCATCCACCTATTTTCAATATCTAAAAAAAAGTATTTTATTATTTTCATCCTTAATACATCACTTGAATATGTCTTTACTTCTCCTATCTCTTTGGTTAGCTAACTTATACATACATCTTTCACCTTATTTGGTATCTAATCTATTGTATAAATCACTAAAAGCTAATTTGCATCATATTGCTTTCTTAGAATCTCTATTATATCTTTCCCAATTCTCTAGTTTACATCTAAAGTTTTATAATAATACTTCTTATTTTTTTATCTTTTCTTACACTGATCCACCAACTATTCTTATTAAAGCTTTTCCTTTTGATTTAAGCACATCTTTAGCAAATAACTTGTTACATAATGTTAGTCCTCATGAACATCCTAAATTCTAATCTCTTGTACCTAAATAATAAAAAAAATAGAATAATAAACCTAAACCTAATAAAAAAAAAAGAAATGAAATAAAATAAAACTATAAAAAAATCAAATGTAACTAGATCCATTTTATAAGTAATAATATCATCTTTTTTAAATAAAAATACAAAATCATAAAAATAAAAAAATCTAATATAACTTCCTTCTTCCCTAAACCATAACCAATATGAATACTAAACTTCTACCACTCTACCAACATGTCCAAAACTCCTAATAAATACATTCAAAACTAAACCTCTAAAAAACTAAAACCTAAACTACTTGAAAACACTTAAACATTGATAATCTTAAATCTAATAACCTAAAAGCTATAAACTCCACTAAATATTTATAAACCTTCAAACCACTAAATCACAAACCACTAGAAAAATACCAAAGTTTAAAACCTAAACTATCAAAAACTAAAATAAATAATAAACCATAAAACCAAATAAAAAATAAAACTAATAAAATAAATAAACTTAAACTAAACTTAAACCAAAACATAAAAACAAAATAAAATAAAAATAAAACTAAACTAAAATAAAATAAGTACAAATCTAAAAGCTAAAATAGAATAAACCTAAAATAAAAACCTAAATAAAAGAAAAAGTAAACATAAATAAAATAAATAAAAAAAAAAATAAATAAAAATAAACCTAAACCTAAAATAAACATAAAATAAAACTAAAATAAATAAAAAAAAATAAAACCTAAACTTTAACTAAAACCTAAACCTAAAAATAAAAAAAAACAAAATAAACCTAAACCTAAACTAAAATAAACAAACCTAAAACTAAAAATAAATAAACTAAAAAATAAATAAAACTAAATAAACTAAAATAAATAAAATAAACTAAAAATGAAATAAACTAAATAAAACCTAAACCAAAATAAAAAAAATAAAAAAAACACCTAAACCTAAACCTAAAAATAAAAAAAATAAACTAAACCTAAAAATAAAATAAAATAAAGAGTAAAAATAAGCATAAACCTAAACTTAAGCCTAAAAATAAACTAAAATAAACTAAACTAAAATAAATAAACCTAAAATAAATAAACTAAATTAAATAAAATAAAAAAACAAGTAAAATAAATAAAATAAGTAAAATAAATAAAATAAACTAAATAAACCTAAACCTCTTTTAATTTAAAAAAATAAACCCTAAACCTAATCAGACTAACCCTACCCAAACCCTAAACCCAATACCAACCCTAAAACCCTACAACCACAAACCCTACTACTAAAATCCCTAAACCAAACCCAAAACCTAAACCTAACAAACCACAAACCCAAAACCTAACCATAAACCTTAAACCTAAACTAACTAACCTAAACCTAAGAATGGGTAGAACCTTGATTATAGGAACATCACCATCAACTAGCTCAATCCAAGTCAGCACAGGCAGGCAAGGCGATGGATAGTGGTGGTGGATCTAGGTTCTGCTAGATGTTGAGGTGGTGGTCAGAGTAGTGGTGGTTATGGAGGTGGGAGGAGCAATAAAGGATATAGTCATGGTGGTGAGATATGATGGAAGATCAACTTGAGAGAGGGTGCTTTTGATGGGACTTCCAAGAATGGTGTGATCTCTTGCTTATGGAAACTATGTCTTTCTCTAGGGTTTTGATTAACTCTATGGGTGCTCATTTTTTATCTATGCCATCACTTCTATCTTAGATAATATGGGATGCTACTTGGTAGATGAAATCAAATAGAAGAAATGTTGAATCTAAATTCATTCTTTATTAAAAAAAGTTTAAACCATAAACCCTAAACTAAACTTAAACCCTAACCCAAAACCAAAACCCTAAACCCTAAACCAAATATAAAAAACCTAACAAACTTAAACCTAACCACAAACTAATACTTTAAACCCTACCTTAAACCCAACCCAAAACCCTAAACCAAACTCTAAACCCTAGAACCATAAACCTAAACCCTAAAACCTACAACCCTAAACTCTAAAACTAAACTAAACCTAAACCCTAAACACTAAACCCTAACCTTGAATAAAGATGTTATTAAGTAGATTGAAAGAATGACCTAATCCTATAGTTATGGTAAAATAAAGAAATGTCTTCAAGAGAGTTTTCCTTGACTATTAAGAAAATACCTAAACCCAAACCTAAAATATTATAATACCATATATTATGGTATAATGTAGAATCATATATTTGAGCATGTAGTAATGTGTTTTGGATGTTATAAGATGTTTTGAAATGTTTTAGTATATTATGGTATTTTTCCTATAGTATATATTAATAAAAATCATAAAATATTGATTTAATAAATCATGATGAAATTTGTTAAATTTGAAGTGGGAATTAGGTTGTAGAACCAAAGGTGTGATATGCCACTTGTAGTCTAAAGTAAGATTTTATGTTCAAAATAAATATTATATGTTTTATGCATTTTAATATCTTTTAGTATTTTACAATCATGCTCGAACTATGATAGTATTATTTATAAAAATGTTAATTTAGACTTTAAAATGGTTGAATTTGGCTAAATTCATAATAGGTAGAGCATGACATCATAATATATTGTTTCGATTTAAAATATGTAAGTAATATGACTAAAATATACAGTTTTATATTTTTTAGACTAATATTATGATTTTTTATCTTAAGCAATTCCTTATGATGTGATATGCAGAATAATATAATATATGATGCCATAACATAGTGTATTATAGCATACTATTGTGTGTTACTACTTATTGTTTAGCATTTTTTTAGTTTGTTATAGTATGATGTAGTAGAGTTTGTGCTGGTATAATTCATAAAAATACTGATTTATAGGCTGAGATGATGGGATTTGGTAAAATTTAAGGTAAGCTTTAGGGAACATCATTGGGGTGTGCTATGGTGTGTAATTTAATCAAAAGAATGGAATTTTTCATCCAAAATAAATTTTCATTTTTCAACCAAATTTTATAATTTTTGCTTAAAAGTGATTCATTTAAGGTGTAATGTAAGATTGAAGGTTGAGATAGAAGAATTTGGCCAAATTCATGGCACACACCAAAGAAAACACCAAAATTATGCTATTTTGTACCATTTCTAATAGAAAAATAATAATTTTACTTCCCAAATGAACATTATTCATATATTGAGAAAAATTTATTATTTGTTTATTTTAAGTGATTCTAGTGAAGTGTAATGTTAGATAATGTATTATATTATAGAAAATTATAATATAATATAGTGTGTTAATTCACACTTTAATATGATTAGCATGATATTGTATAGTTAGTTTGAGCTTGCACCA
The DNA here is from genome assembly GCA_021442155.1 of Cymbidium sinense. Lineage (NCBI taxonomy): Eukaryota > Viridiplantae > Streptophyta > Magnoliopsida > Asparagales > Orchidaceae > Cymbidium > Cymbidium sinense. The sequence continues at coordinate 27,527 of JAKCPB010001581.1, read as the reverse complement.
TCACAAATCATAAAATATTGATTACAATGTTAAGATGATGTAATTTGAATGAATACATTATTAGGCTTTTGGTTGAAGTATTAAAGGTGTGCATAAAAGAAGAAATAAGATTTGATGAGAATTCCATGTGAAGGACATGGAGGGAGATCTGCTAGGGGATCACACATGCATTGGAAATGACATGTGAGGGGTTTATGTCGAGGGCATAGAAGAAGATAATCTACTGGGGATAAGGTTTAAGTTTGATTTGATTTATGGAAAGAAGTTGTTGGGTATAAGAATCTATAATCCACTTGGGATTAAGATCGAATCAACTTTAATTTATTTTATTTTAATTGATGTGGAGGAATATCTACTAGAGATATGTGCTCGAGTCCTTGGGGATCAGGTATATGAACCTTCCACTAAAGCGAGTTTGGGCTATCATTACATTGGGATTTGAGTTTGATTTCATCAATTTTTTTGGAGATGTATCCACTAAGATAAGACTTTGGTTGGATTTCTTTGATTTAGACTCTACTAGGAGTTGGTTTAATTTGGCTCCACGGGAAGTTGGTTTTGAATTTGATTTGTTTGCTTGACTTGTTGATATTTGATTTAGGGTTCCACTTAGAAGAGTGTGATTTAACTCCTATGGAAAATAGAATGGGTTTAATTTAATGAGTTAATGTATGGACAGTAGGTGTGTGGGGACCCAGAGCTATACTAGCCTTGACCTACCATAGTTTACAAATCCAAAGGGATAGTCTATCGATTGTGGGGTAGAAACCTCTGAGGTTAATGTTTGCAATGTTTGGGAAGAAGGTGTAGCACACCTACATCTTCAAATGAGGAACCAAGGGTGACCTATTAGATGCACAACAAATCAAACCTAACCTTGGAGACTACTAAGAATGAATCTAGGGACTTATGTGAACTGTAGTGAAGATTAATTTATCTTAATTTCATGTGATTTGATATGGTTTGTTTGGCTTAGTTTAATTTCAATTGAGGCATATCCACTGGGATGTGAGCTCGGTCAAATTTGATAGATTTAATTTATGGACCATGTTGGTGTGCGATGGACCCACGAGAAGGGGATATATTGAACTTGTCATCTCATTTACAAATCTAAAGGGATAGCCGGTGGGGTGAGCTAGCCAACCTTAGGGGTTGCCTTTCAATATGCAATGGTGCTAGAAGAAGGCATAGACTTACATCTTCTAAAGGAACAACCTGGTGACCTATGGTAGCACAACAAATCAAACGACTTAGGGGTGACTCTTTGAATTCTACTAGGGACTTATATCTCAAGAGTTGTCGATTCCTATAGGGAGTTTTCTGACATTGCCTAATAAGATACTTTCTTAAAAGGTACCATTAAGGGTGTCCTCCTAATCCACAAGTGAATATATATTTTGTTTATATAATTTGTGGACCTGTTGGTCTGAGGGACCACATTGAAAGGGCTATGTGCTTTGACTTTATCTCATTGGACCTAGAGAGAATCACATCCACAGACAAAATCTCCAACCAGAGTGGTTACTAGAAAAGAGGCTCCAAATTGACCCGGGTAGTGTGTAAATGGGGTCGCAAAGCATGTGATCCAAATATATTACCCATAAGGGAGGTCTTCTAGTTATCAGCCACGGAAAGAAAGCTATAGGGTATAAGGTGGCCAACTCAAGAGAAAGCATAATAGACTTAATTTCTATGAGTGGTGTATCATGAGGTGTGAGAACCAACCAACCTAAGGTGTATCTATCAACATGAGTGGTGTATCCATCAGCATAGTGAGAACCAAGAAACCTAAAAGGTGCCCGTTGGTGTGCAATGATCAAACTCCAAATAAAGTGGGTAGGCGTACAACTTTCCAAGCAAAAGTGATCATCGGGATAGTCTATCATTAGCAGGATAGATACTATCTAACCTTTGGTGACTACTTAGTGGGGAGCCCCAAGGGAGTTTTGCACATAAACTTGAAGTACTTAGGAAGGAGAGCTAGGGGACTTATTCTAAACCTTAAATATACTCAACCTAGTTAGTACATAAAGGCTAATCTAAGAAGAAAGCGTAGCAGACTCACATCCTCTTTAATGAAGCCAACATGAGGTAACTTACCGGCCACACAGTAAGGCCATCCAAACTAATAAGGTTCTCATTGATGTGTAGTGGCCAATTAAGGAAGGAAAGCGTAGCAAACTTACATTCTCCAAAGCAAGAAGACCACTAGGGTGATACACTAGGAGGGTAGCATGTCAGCCTGACCTAGAGTAGCTACTAAATGAGTATCATTGTGGGTGTTATATTAACTCAGAGTAGCCCAAGACAAAAGATATGTATTTGTTTTCTATGTTTCTGTGTAATTTGTGTTTGTGTTGTGTCGATGAAGGATAGGATGCCACTCAGGTTCTTTACACATACCCTAAACACATTGTGGCAGATTCGCAAACAAGAATACTTTCAACATGGAAGAGATTGAATTTAAAATGGAATTTTCATTGATGATAATTATTTTTAAACATGATTTATAATTTTTTAAGTAGAGTCCATTGATTAGAAGCATTGGGCACTCCTTATGATTAATAAGCTAATAAGGTCCTCCTTGGTAGGCCTTCTTTATGGATAAAGGGCCTTCCCAAGTGGGTTCAAACTTGCGTCCCATCTTATGTCTCGTAATAATCAATCTCCTTAGAACTAAAATAAGCTCTCCTACTTGAAAAGGTCTAAGATAGACCAACTTGTTGTGAGCTTGAATCATTTTAACTTTGTACAACTGAAGGTTTTATCATGCCTGTAGGCATCTCTCCTCCAAATCTTTGAGCACTTCTAACCGTAACTCGGCATTCTGCTCTGTTGTAATCTTGCTACCCACAACTATCCTTAGTGATGGGAGTTGGACTTTTAATGGTAGAATGGCTTCGGACCCATACACTAAGGAGAAAGGAGTAGAATGAGTTGGAGTTCTATATGTAGTGCGGTTGGCCCATAAGGCTTCAACTAACTGTTCATGCCATTATCACTTGTTGTTGTCGAGTGTCTTCTTTAGTATTTGGATGATAGTTTTGTTGAAGACTTTTGCTAAGCTATTTGCCCTCTAGTAGTTGATTGTAGAATATCACTAATCTATGTTGTGTCTCTAGGCAAAGTTATTGATCTCGGTTCTCTTAAATATAGTACAATTATCAGATATAATTCATCGAGCCTAGTTGGAAAAGTAGTTAGTAGTAGCTAAGATGAGCCGATGACCCTTGGAAGAAGGAGGATTAATCAGACCCACTATATCAGTATCCTAACACTCAAATGGACATGAGGGCAATGTAGGATGTAGAATATTGGGTGGTTGGTGTAGGACCACACCTTGTATTTGACATTGGTGGCCTCGCCTAGCCATATCCATGTAATATTTGATCATCGAAGGTTAGTAGTATCATAGTCTCTTGATCTTGGATTTCATGTTTGGACTGGATTAGTTGGCTCCACATCATCCTGAGTGTACTTTAGTTATGATCTTACGGGCTTCATGATTGTCTAATTAATGTAACCACGTATGATCAAAAGACCATCGATACATGACACCATCCATAAAAGTGTAGGAAAGTGCTCTCTACTTCATCTGATGGGCTTGTGACTTCTCTTGAGGTAGTTTTCCTTTATTTAGGTAATCTATAAATAGTTTCCTCCAATCAAACTCCTAATCCTTTTGGCAATTGCAACCTCCCCTTTAAGAGAGTACTTTTTGATGAGTTAAATATCAATAAGGGATAAGACTTATCAATTTTGGACCTTTATTGATAAGAACTCATCTTTTGAACATGCTAACTCCTTCGTAAGCTTGGTTAAAGTATGCACTATGATGTTCTCTCCTCGAGGAATCTTACAAATGGTAACCTCTAGGATTTTGGCCAACAACTCCATGGTGTACTTGTGGTAGTGATGGAGCTTGGGCTTTATAACTTTATAGGACCTAGCGATTTGGTTGATAATTAGCTTCGAATCCCTAAAGATGTATATGTTCTATATTCTTAGAGTAATGGATAACTTCATACCTGCAATTAGAGCCTCATATTCAGCTTCATTATTGGTGCAAGGATTGGACAGATGATATGACAATCTCATCACATCACGGTCAGGAGTTAAAAGAACTATTCCTACCCTTATCATTCCTGGAATAGTAGATTATGGTTTTCTCCTCTTTGAGAGGAAGCCACACAATCAAAGTACATCTCCCAATGGTGAATACTAGTATCCCCTAAGTTCATGATTTGTTCATCGGAGATCATCACTAGCGAGAGTCGCAGAAGTGGGTGTGTTGCTAAGAAATTTGCTAGTGCTTGTCCTTTCACCTCACGGAGGGGTACGAAGGTAATGTCAAACTGTGAGAGGATCATCGACCGTCATGCTAATTATTAGGATAACATCAGCAGTGTCATGAGTTATTGTGGTGGACTGAGACTAGAGATTAAGTTCACTTTATGAGGAAGCATGTTGTGCTGGTACTTTTGGGATGCAACTATTAAAGCTAGGAAATACTTCTCAATGGTTGGATAATTAACCTCAGTAGGGGTTAGGCGATGGCTGAGGTAGTAGAGTGCATTTTTCTTCCCTTCATCGTTGGCTTGGGCCAACAAAATCAAGGAGTCATGCGTAGTAGTGTAAAGTATGAGCGACTTGCGGATAGTTTCGAATCGACATCATCGGTATGCTTGATGTCTTCGAAGGCATGCTCACACTCATCATCCCACTGGTACTTGGCGGCCTTTTTGATAATTGCTGAGAATGGCTGACATCTTCCATATAGGTTGGATATATATCATCTTAGATATTTCAACCACCCTTGAAATGATCTGAGTTGAGTTAAACTTAGGGTGTGGAATTTCTAATATCGCCTTGATCTTCTCCGGATCGATTTTGATTCCCTGGTGTCAGACAACAAACCCTAGGAAAATCTCCCTGAATCCACTACTAATGCACACTTCAGGGGGTTCATTTTGAGGTTAAATTATCTTAATTATTCGAAAACTACTTTCAAGTCAAAAAGATGGGCATCCATTTCTGTACTTTTTACCACGAGATTATCATCATAGCACTTGACTTGATGATGAATGAGTTCATCGAATATTTGAGTTTAAAATAAAATAAATACCTAAACTTAAACCTAAACCTAAAAAAAATAAAATAAAATAATCTAATAAAATAAACTAAAATAAATAAATAAAAATAAAACTAAACTTAAAAGTAAAATAAACCTAAGAATAAAAAACTTAAATAAAATAAATTAAATGTAAAAAAATAAAAATAAAATAAACCTAAAATAAACCTAAAATAAACCTAAAATAAAACCAAATAAAACTTAAACCTAAAAATAAACCTAAAATAAAACAAAAAAATAAATAAAATTATACCTAAACCCTAAACTAAAAAAAAACCTAAACCTAAAATAAAATAAAATAAACAAAATAAAATAAACCTAAACCTAAACTAAAATAAACTAAACTAAAATAAATAAAATCTAAACCTAAACTAAATAATATAAAATAAACTAAAATAAACTTAAACATAAATTAAAAAAATAAAACCTAAAATAAAACCTAAAACCTAAACTTAAAAAAATAAAATAAAAACTTAAACCTAAAGCTAAAAATCAAAACTAAAACCTAAACCTAAAAAATAAAATAAAAAGAAAACTCAACTAAAAAATAAACCTAAATCTAAAAATTAACTAAAATGAAAAACCCAAACAAAAATAAATAAACTAAGCTAAATAAAATTTAAAAATAAACTTAAAAAATAAATTATAAAATAAACTAAAATAAATAAAATAAAGTAAATAAACTAAATAAAACTAAACATACTTAGTAAAATACTAAACCCTAAATCACATCCTAAACCCTAAACCTACAACCACCTAAGCCTTGAGTCTTACCAAACCACTAAACCTAAACTAAATAAACCTAAACCTAATGATTTACTTTATTTAAAAAAAAACTAAACCCTAAATCCTAAACCCTAAACCCTAAAACCTAGAACTAACCCTAAACTTTAAACCCTAACCTCTAAACCCTAAACCATAAACCTTAATCCTTAACCCTAAAGCTTAAAAGCATAAACCCTAAAACCTTAAACACTAAACCCTAAACCTACACCACAACCACTAAACCACAAACCCTAACCTGACACTAACACAAACCCCAAACCCTAAACCCCAAACCTTAAACCTAATCCAAAAGTAATTAAATAAATTAAAAAATAAACCTAATAAAGCTAAAGCTAAACCTAAACCCTAAGTATGGTCAGAACTTTGACAGTAGGAACATCAACGTCAACTAGGCTCAGTATAGCTCTAGCGGTGGAGGCAAAGGTAGAGGTAGTAGTTAACGTAGTGGTTGTGGGGGTTCTAGAGGTGCTTATGGATATAAAGGTGGTGGTCAGAGCAGTGGTGGTTATAGAGGCGGGAGAAGCAACGGAGGTTACAGTCATGGTGGTGGAGGAGGGAGATATCGGGGATATGATGTTGGATCCTGCTACTCAAGAGGCCAGAGTGGTTCTAATGGGAACTAGAGAAATTGAAGAACAGCCGATCCAATCTGCTATGGCTTGTGACTTTAGAGTAGAGATGGTTCTATCAATCTAGGGTTTTCAATTTATCTATAGGTGCTCATTTTTTATCTATGTCATTACTAGTGTCTTAGAAAACTTGGTGTGTTACTTAGTTAATGAAATCGAAAAGAAGAAATTTTGAATATGAATTTTTTCTTTGTTAAAAAAAAAAGCTAAAAACCAGAACCTAGACATAAAATCTAAACCCTAAACCCTAAAACCTAAACACTAAACCCTAAAACTAAATCTAAACCCTAAATCCCCAAACCCTAAACCCTTAAACCTAAACCCTAAAACTAAAACACTAAAACCTAAACCCTAAACGTTAAACATGAAACCCTAAACCTTAAACCCTAAACCCAAAAAAGCTAAAAACCTAAACCTAAACCAAAATAAAATAAAATAACAAAATAAAATAAAAACCTAAACTAAAACCTAAACCTAAACAAAAATTAAAAATGAAAATAAAATAAAAAATAAAAGCTAATTTAAAATAAAATAAGGAAAAAACTAAACTAAAGTGAAAAATAATAAGCCTAAATAAAATAAACCTTAAATAAAATAAAATAAAAACTAACTAAAAAACAAAACATAAAAAATAAACTTAAAAATAAAATCAAAAAATAAATAAAAAATAAAACCTAAATGCTAAACTGAAAAAACCTAAACTTAAACCTAAACTAATATAAACTAAACTAAAATAACTAAAACCTAAATCCTAAATAAAATAAAATAAACTACAAATAAACCTAAACTAAAAAATAATACCTAAAATAAAAAAACCTAAAACCTAAAAAAATAAAATAAAACTAAACCTAAACCTAAAATAAAAAATAAAAAACTAAAAAAAATGAAAATAAACCTAAAATAAAAACCTAAAACCTAAACCATAAACCTTAAAAAGCTAAAAACCTAAAACTAAGCTAAATAAAACCTAAAAATAAAATCAATAAAAAATTTAAGGAAAAATTAAATGAACAAATAAAATAAAATAAAAATATAAATTAAAACCTAAACCTAAAATTGAAAAGAAAATAAAATAAAAATTAAAAATGAAACTAAAATAAAATAAATAAAAAACTGAACTAAACTAAAAAAATAAAAGCATAAATAAAATAAAAACTTATCCTAAGATAAAAATAAAGTAAACCTAAAATAAAATTAAAGAAAAACTAAATAAAAACCTAAACCTATAAAATTAACTTAAAAATACAACCTATTAAATAAATAAAAAATAAAACCTAGACCATAAACTAAAAAAAAACCTAGACCCAAAATAAAAATAAAATAAACCTAAACCTAAACTAAGATAAACTAAAATAAAATAAATAAAACCTAAAGCTAAACCTAAAATAAACTAAACCTAAACCTAAATGAAATAAATTAAAATAAATAAAAAATAAACCTAAACTTAAACTAAAAATGAATACCTAAAAATAAGCCTAAAATAAAAACCTAAAACCAAAACCTAAACCTAAACCTATAAATAAAAAATAAAACCTAGACCTAAAGAAATAAGATGAAAATAAAACTAACCGAAATAAAAATAAAAAATAAAATAAACTAAAATAAATAAAAAATAAAGTAAATAAACCTTAACCTACCAGTTTACTTAATTTAAAAAATAAAAAAATAAAAACAAATATAAATAAATAAATAACACCTTAAACCCTAAACCTACAACCCTAAACTCTAAACCCTAAACCCAAAACCCTCCTCCCTCAAGCGCTCTCTCATTCTCTAGCAATTTTTGAATCCCACTTAGTGGCACACCCCCGATTGGGGATTTTTATGGGTTTTGCTTCAATTTCGATCGATTTCAAAGGCTTGAACAGCATTTGACTATTTATATCAATATGGTGATTCATTAGGATCCACCTCAAGATATGAATGTTTCATCGAGGACATCCGACATTTTGAGGAGCTCTGTAAGATTTCTCCCTCTATTGATTTAATTAATCTCATTTTGACATCTTTTAGAGGTTTCCCAGCCATAATGTGCTCTGATGTGGATGTTGAAAAGTTGACAAAACCCTTTGAATTTTCTCTTGTTGGTAAATTTGCTTTGCGTCATCTAAATTTGGATAAGATTCACTCTTTTTTCCATAATCTCAAGATTACAAGTGCCTTCTCGATTGGTCTTATTGACCATCGTCACCCCTTTCTGACATTAAGGAGCAATCTCTTATTATCCCTGTGTGGTTATCTCTTCCTAATAAGTGTAGTCATTTTATTTACCTATCATGTGCTTTTTTTCTATGGGCTTTATTTTGTCGCCTTTGCAACTTCGACCAAGCTGAGCAATCTCACCCTTCTATGGCTGATCATCGTGGAATTAGACATAACTAAAAAATTCTAAGGAAGTTTGGCTCTAAAATTAGGTATTTGAAAAAGGTTGAATTGGAGAACCTTTCAATTTTTTGTTCCAACTATAAAATACACAGTCATGATAATTCAAAATGTTTTATTATCCATCCCCACTTAAAAAAATGAATTCCTCCTAAGGAAAATGTTGTCTCTACCCATAAGCTGATTCCTACTTATGTTTAGAAATTGGCCTCAGATCCTAAGGATGGTATGAAGGCTATTATTGAGGTTGATTCCTTGGATATCGGGGTTAATCTTGTTGAGAATGTTTTGGCTTCTAATGTTGGTAGGGATTCAACCGATATTCAAAATGGGAAGGATGTTTTACCTCTTATTCCTTCTTTGAATTTGAATATTTCTAATGCAGAGAATAATAAATTCTCTATGTTATTAGAAAATGATTCTATTTCCTCTGATTCTATTCTTGCATCTATGCTTGCTTTGATTGATGAAAATAAAGCTTTTAATGAGGATTAAAATGATGTTGAGCATGCCAAAAACAGTTTTGATCCAAATTTTACTACTTGTGCTTTAAATGGCTCTAAATCATCACCATCTCTCATTTCTAATCTTGATATTCATGTTAATCCTACTTTTCAACTAAATATGGATTTGGAAGAAGGTAAACTCCCCTCTAAACACTTGGAGATTTCTCTTAAATCTATGACCAATGTTACTAAATCTTACTGAGATGATGACTCTAGGGGAAAAGAAAATGGCTTCCAAACTTATCATGCTAAAAATAAAAAAAATGTTAAAATTTCCCTCCCAAATTATTCAAAAACACTAGATGCCATGACCTCTCACTCCTCTCTTAATTAACCTTTGCTTAACCCCCCTTTTTATTTCCCTTATGGTTAATTTTCTTGTTTGGAATGTTAGAGGGATCAATTCCCTTTTTATTCGTAATCATAATAGAAATACTTTTTGCATTCATAATATTTCTCTTCTTATTATTCTAGAGCTTCTTAGCTAATAAAATTAACCATGTTGCTAGAATGATCATTTTAATAAATTTTTCTCTAATGTTAGTAATAAGATTTGGTGTTTTTGGAATAATTTTGTTAAGGTCTCTATTCTTGATGACTTTCATCAAGTTGTCAATGCTCAAATCTCTTATGGTAATTATTGTGTTTCAGGCTCTTTTGTTTATGCATCTTGTTATAGATCTGGGGGGAATCTTCTTTAGGGATAATTTAAGGAATTTTGCTACCTCTATCAATAAACCTTGGTTTTCTTGGTGGTGATTTCAACACCATTTTAATCTCTTTTGAATGAAGTGGTGGTTGCTCTCTTAATATTCATTCCATGGAATATTTATCCAATATGATCCTTGATTGTAATTTGATTGATATAGGCTTTAAGAGCACTAATTATACTTAGCAAAACTCTAGAATTTGGAAAAGGTTGGACCATTCTTTTAATACTCATTGGATTACTCAATGGCCTATTACTTATTGATCAATTAAGCAAAACCTTGTCGATCATGCACCTCTTGTTTCTATTAAAGAAAATTCTAATAGACTAAAAACCCCACTCCTTTTAGATTTCAAAACATGTGGATTCAGCATATTGATTTTTTTAATGTTGTGGCTAATAATTGGAAAGCTCCTTTACATCGATAATTTGATTATGGGGATGAATACACTTTGGTTTAAACTTAAAAGACTAAACAAAATTTGGGTAGTGGAACAAGCATTATTTTAAAACCTTTTTTTGCTAATATTAAAGATATGAAAAATTGGTTTGGGATCTTGAAGTCTCATTATGTCGATCCTTCTAAGATTACGACTTGGTGAAGTGAAAGATAAACTTGTTAACTTCCAAAATATGGAAGTGACATTGGTGCCAAAAAAGCTACTAGTAAACATATTGCGATGGTGACAAGAATACTGGTATTTCCATGCTTTGGTTAATAAAAGATAGCATTAAATAATATTCAAAACATTAAAAATGATAATGGAGATTAGATTATGGAGAATAATGATATTAAGGAATCACTTATTAATTACTTTAGAAATATGCTTTAAGAATTTCTCTTATGAAACTATTTATCAATGGTAGTGGATTCCTTCTATTATTACTAATGATGATAATGATTTGCTTACCATTGTGCTTAATGAAGATGAAATTTTCAAAGTTCTAAATAGCATGAATATAGATTTTGTTACTGGTCTCAAGGGTTTCACTACTCAATTTTTCAAAAATATTGGTTTATCATTAAAAATGATTTGATTGAGGTTGTGATTGATTTTGTTTTGAAGGTAATCCTTTTCTTAGATATTTTTCTAGTACCTCTATTGTCCTCATACTTAAGAAAGATAATCTGGACTATTGAAGTGATTTCAGACCTATTAGCCTATGCACCTTTTTCAATAAGCTGATTTGCAAAGTTCTTACCAACAGACTTAGTCCATTACTTAATAAAATTATCTCTCTCAACCAAACTAGTTTTGTTAGGGGTAGATCTATTTATGATAATATTTTACTTGCCTAAGAATAAATTCATGATCTTGATGCCAAGACTAGATGTGGCAACATGCTTTTCAAATTAGATATTACCAAAGCTTTTGATAACATCTCTTAGGATTTCCTTTTCCATATTATGAATTTATTTGGGTTTTCTGATAAATTTATTTTCTTATAGAAAACTAAATTAATAATGCCTCATTTTTATTTTGCTTAATAGGGAAGGCTTGGGTTTCTTTCCCTCTTCCCATGGATTATGACAAGGGGATCCTTTATCTCCTACTTTATTTATTATTGTTGTTGAGTACTTATCTAGGAGAATCAATGATTTATTCTTAAACAATCATAGTATGTACTACAAAACAATTGATGGTCTTCCTGTTTCCCATTTAAGTTTTGCATATGATTTCATTATTTTTTTGCAATGCTTCTACTTATCACGTCAAGCATCTCAAGTCTTTTTTAAATAAATTTGGTAGAGAATGTGGCCTTTCTATCAATGATAACAAAAAATATTTTATCACTTCCTCTAGTATCTCCAATAATAAAATCAATCAAATCTTACATATAACTAATTTTAAACATCAACACTTACCACTTAAGTACTTTGATGTTCCGCTCTTTAAGGGCCCAAAATATTCCTATCTCTTTGATGAGTTAATTCAAAAAATTTCAAATAAAATTTTAGTTTGGGAATTCCATTTACTTTCCTTTGGTGGTAGACTCGCTCTTAAAAGCACTCTTAACTCAATGCCTCTTTATTTGATTCAAACTATTATCCCACTAATGCTACACTTATCGAATTGATCATTTGCTTAACAAATTTTTTGGGGCTCCAATAATTCCACCAAAAGAATGCATTGGACATCTTGGCATAAATGTTGTGGTCCTTTGGGATAAGGTGCTCTTGGTTGCAAGCCTATTCGTTAAGCTATCATTGCCTTCTCTCATAAGCTGTGGTGGAATTTTAGTAAAGATGATAGACTTTGGGCTATTTTTATGATGGAAAAATATTGCCAAGGTAAACACCCTTAAGCTTATAAAGTTGGTGACTCTCGGTTTGGAAAAGGCTTTGCTCCATTAAATGGGTTGTCAAATCATTAATATCTTGGGGTATTCTCAGTTCTTCCTTCTTTTGTCAAGACAATTAGATTGGCAATGGCTCTATTGACACTCTTTGATCTATACCCACTCTATCTATCAAAGTTAATTCTTTTGGCTTAATAACAATTGGAATGAAAGTAAACTTGAATTATATCCCATATCTATTTTTGACAACTTTAGAAATATCCCCATTCTTCTAAGAAACGCCAAATTCTTTTTAAGCTTTCTTATAATGGTTGACTTTGTTCTTAAAAGGTTTGGAATTTTATTAGAGATAAATAAAACCCCTCTAATGTTTTATTAAACTTTGGAACAATATCATTCCCATTTCTATTCAATTTTAGCTTGAGGATTTTGAATAACTTTATTCCTACGGACTCTTTGCTTTGGACTAAAGGGTTTTACGTACCTTCAAAGTCTTATTGTTGCTTTCATATTGAAAATGTAAATCATGTTTTTTTTAAATGGTTCTATTGCTTCTAAATTATGGTTTCAATATGATGATTTATTTAATACCAACTATTTTTAGGGTTCTCTTTCTTTTTATCAACTTCTTGAAGTCGCTTCAAAATATAGTGAAAGGTCATATCAAAGTTTTAATTGCTATTTGCCTTATCGGTTCATCGGATGGATAGAAATGATGCTAAATATTTTATTAACCATAAAAGGGTCTCGATAGAACTAAGAAAAAAATTCATGCTCTTTTTAATGCCAATCTTATTAGTAATATTCATTTTAGAGGTTATAAATTTGTGGCTAAAAAATTAGGTATCATTATGCTTGAGTTTGACTCTTATAAATGTTCTAAGATTCTTCATTGGTTCAATCTAAAGACAATTTGATTAAAGTGAACACGATTGTTATTGCTTCTAATAAATATGGGCGTGGTGGTATCCTTAGGGATTCTAAAATTGTGCTTTTGCTATCCTCTCAAAGTATATTATTTTTTGCTGAGCTTATGACTTAATAAAGCAATTGAAATTTGTTTGAATAGAGGTTTCCTCAACATCTGGATTGAAGTTGATGCTCTCTTGCTTCTTGACATGCTTAATTCCAATAGAATTGGAATGTTGAATTATTTTATCTTCTTAATCACACTAAAAATATTCTTTCTCAAGTTCATTTTAAAATTTCCCACATCTTTCATGAAGGTAATGCTTATGCTGACTAACTTTGGTGCCAACTTAATTGAGTTCACTTTATTTGACAACTAATTTTTTCCTAAACTATTAAAAGGTTTGTTTAATATGGATAATATTGGATTGCCTTATTGTAGATTATAAATTCTTAGCTTGGTTTTTGATGATCTTTTTCTTTTGGTTTCCCCTTGTTAAGCCCTCTTTAGGTTATGGTTATCAACTTATTTTCTCTCTTTGACCTGAGTTGGGTTATGTTTTTGATCTCTTACTTTTGGATTGGCTTAGTTTTTGCTACATGGTGGTTATTGTAAGTGTGGCCTATGTTGTTTTGTTTTTTTTAGCTTGGTGGCTTCTATCTATCTAGCTGGGTGTTTACCATAATTTTCCTCCCTTTATTTTTATATCCTTTTTGGTTTGTGGCTATGGCTATATCTTTTCTTTTACGTGTTGGTTTTGCCTCTTTTTTTGGGTGCTTTGCTTACGAGTTCATTTCTTATGGTTGGTTGTGGGTCTTTGTTAGCTAGTTGGTTGGTTGTGGATATTTTTTCATTTTTTGTTGGTGACTGATCTTGGGGGGTGTTGGTGGTTTATCACTGGCTTGATTTTGGCATGGTGGAGGTTGTTGGTTGGCTGTTATTTTCTCTATTTTCTTGACTAGGCTTCGTGGTTGGTTTTGTTTATTTTTGTTCTATTTCTTTTGGTTATTGTATTGACCTCCTCCTATATTGACCTTCCTCTCTTAGGTAGGGGCTTTTGTTTGGGTATTCTTACGGATTGGCTGGTTGAAGGCTATTTTTGTTAGTTGCCTCGGGTGGCTTGGTTTGGTGCCATTATTATTTTTGTTCTTATTAGCTGGCTTGTAGTCTGTCTTATTGGGCTTTGTACCTTTTTTTTTTGGCTATTCTACTTACCTAAATCAGATTTTCTTTTGCCTTGGTTGGGTTTGGTGGCTACTATCTATTTCTACATGGTCCATGGCTATCTTGGGTGATTTAGGCTTGATGACTGTTGTTGGTCTTTAAACTAACTTGGGTTTTCTGCTATTGTGGTGGTTGGCTAGGAGGTTATGTTGGCTGGCTAGTTTGGTTCGTTGTATTTTATTGGGTTGGTTGGTGGGGTGGCTATTTTGGCCAATTTTTCTTGCTCCTTTGGTGAGTATGGGAACCTCTTCTTTTCTTGTGACCTATATTTCTAGTTTCCTTTTACTTTATTTTTTCTCTCTTGGCTGCAACTGACCCCATTTTTCTTGTTTGGGTGGCAACCACCCCCTAGGCTAGTTGTTTTTACTAGGTCTTTTTTTTTGCTTTATTGGTGGAGGATATGAGCACTTGTATTTTTCTTTTTTTCTATTGTTTGTCTCCGATTTGTGTTGTTACCTCTATCATGATGCTTGCTCCATTTGATTTTGTTATTCTTTTTTGGTGGTGGCTTTGGTGGTGCTCCTACTATATTGTTGCTATCCCAGATGGTTTGTTGATTATCTGCCTTATTGGGCTTGGTTGTTCTAATGGCTTGGTGGTTGGCTTTTATGTTTGCTATTTGGAGGATTTTGTAGCCTTGGATGAGACTTTGAATGATGGACTACGAGGTATGTTGGCTAATGGCCTTGATGTTTCCCACTCTTTCTTCTTTTGGTTGGTAGTGCTATATGTAATTGTAACCCTTCTCTTGAAGTTTGGATGCTTACATATAGTGTTGCTCCTTGAGATGATTGTAACTGAGCTTGAGCCTTTTCTTTACTTTACTCCTTTTATTTGCTCTTACTTTTTATGCTTCTTAATTGTACTCATCCTTTCAAAAGTATGTTACAGATTTCTTTTATAGGTTTGGAGAGTCTTGTAGGTGGATCTTGCTAGTACAAAGATTAACCTAAACCTTCATTTGGTTCAAACCTAAAGAAACTTCATTTGTGGCAATAACCTAAACCCTAAACCCTAAACCTTAAATCGTCCTAAAAAACCAAAACCTAAATAAAATAAAACCTGAAAATAAAATAAATAAAAAACCTAAACCTAAATAAAACAAACAAAATAAAATAAAATAAAAACCTAAACTAAAACCTAAACCTAAACCTAAACCTAAACCTAAAATAAAAATAAAATAAATATAAAACTAAACTAATATAAAATAAATAAAACCTAATGTAAATAAAATCAAATAAACCTAAGAATAAAAAAACCTAAATAAAATAAAAAAGTAAAAATAAAATAAAAAAAAACTTAAAATAAAATAAAATAAAAAATAAAAAAAAAAACCTAAACCTATAAAATCATAAAAATAAAACATAAAAATAAATAAAAATAAAACTTAATCCTAAAACTAAAGAAAGAAATAAACCTAAAAAAAACAAAATAAAATAAACTAAACTAAAAAACTAAACCTAAACCCTAACTAAATGAAATAAAATAAACTAAAAATAAAACCTAAACCTAAACTAAAATAAATCTAAAATAAACCAAAGAAAAAAAAAAACCTAAAACTAAAAAAAGAAAATAAACCTAAACTAAAACTAAAAAAATAAACCTAAACCTAAAATAAAATAAAATAAAACAAAACTAAAAATAAACTAAACTAAACTAAACCTAAAGTTAACTAAAATAAAAACCTAAACTAAAATGAATAAATCTAAAATAAATAAAATAAAATAAATAATAAAATAAACTAAATAAAATAAAAATATAAATAAAAAACATAATTAAAATACCTACTTACCCTGAGCCTGTGCTCACACCTACCCAAATCCTGTAAATACCTTACAACCTACCACTGATTCAGGCCCTACCCAGAAACCCCACAGGCCACACCCTAACCCTAACCCTGACAAATCTTAAACTCTTAACTAAAATAAACTAGGCCCACCTAAACTAAAATAACTGTGCTGAGCCAACCTGATCCTAAACCAACACCCAGATCACTGACTAACCCTAAAGGCCTGCAT
Source organism: Cymbidium sinense (assembly GCA_021442155.1). Taxonomy (NCBI): domain Eukaryota; kingdom Viridiplantae; phylum Streptophyta; class Magnoliopsida; order Asparagales; family Orchidaceae; genus Cymbidium; species Cymbidium sinense. Next base: position 10,931 of record JAKCPB010001581.1, on the reverse strand, counting down.
AAACGAAACTCTCTGACCCTAAAGTGGCGCTAAAATACTAAAATCCTGAGCCACCCCACCAGCCAAAAGGCCAAACAAAACTTTTAAAAACCCTAAAATCCACAAACCACAACTAAAAAACCTAAACTAAAGTGAATTATACCTAAAAATAAAATACAAAAAATATAAACTAAAATAAAATAAAAAAATGAAATAAAATAAAACCTAAACTAAAACCTAAAACCTAAAACCTAAAAAAAAATAAAATAGAAAATTAAAATAAAGAAAATAAAAAAAGAAATGAAGTGTGAACTAAACTAAAAAATAAAATAAACCTAAGAATAAAAACCTAAATAAAATAAAAACTAATTAAATAAAAATAAAATAAATTAAAATAAAATAAAATAAAACTAAATAAAAAACCTAAAATATAAACCTAAAAAAATAAAACCTAAAAATAAATAAAATAAAACTCAAACCCTAAACTAAAAAATAAAATATAAAATATAAAATAAACCTAAAACTAAACTAAGATAAACTAACTAAACTAAATAAGCTAAAATAAACCTAAAATAAAACCTAAAACCTAAAAAGCTTAAACCATACACTGAAAACCTAAACCTAAACTAAAAAAAAAAAAAATAAAATAAAATAAAAAAAACTAAACCAAAATAAAATGAAAAAATAAAATAAAATAAAAAACATAAAATTAAAATAAAAAAATAAAAATAAAATAAAATAAAAAATAAAAAAAAAATAAATAAATTAAAACCTAAACTAAACTAAAATAATATAATAAACCTAAAAGAAACTAAACATAAATTAAAAATAAAATAAACATACAAATAAAATAAAATAAAACTAGATAAAAAAACCTAAAATCAACCTAAATAAATAAATAAAATAAAACTAAACTAAAAAAAACCTAAACCTAAAATAAAAAAAAAAAATAAACCTAAACCTAAAAATAAATAAAAAACCTAAACTTAAAATAAACTAATCTAAACCCTAAACAAACAAAATAAAATAAACTAAAATAAACCTAAACCTAAAAAAAATATATAAAATAAACCTTAAATAAAAAACTAAAAGCTAAACTTAAAAAATAATAAAATAAACCTAAACCTAAAAAAATAAAAAATAAAACCTAAAAAATAAATAAAATAAAACTAAATTAAAAAAAATATACCTAAACTAAACCTAAACCTAAAAAAACTAAAAAAATAAATGAAAATAAAAACTAAATAAAACAAAATGAACATAAATAAAAATATAAAATAAAGTAAATAAAATAAATAAAAAAATAAACTAAATAAACCTAAACTGTCGGTTTAATTATTTAAATTAAAAATTCCTAAACCCTAAACCCTTTATCTTAAACTCTAACCCTACTTAAACCTAAACCAAACAAACTAATAGTAACTAAATAAATTAAAAATAAACCTAAAACTAAACCAACTAAAATAAATAAATAGAAAATAGAAAACTAAACTAAAATAAAACGAACATAAATAAAAATATAAAATAAAGTAAACTAAAATAAATAAAAATAAACTAAATAAACCTAAACAATTAAAATCCTAAACCTAATTCTAAACCTAAACCCTTTATCTTAAACTCTAACCTAAACCTTAAACCATAAACTAACCTAAACCTAAATTTAAAGTAACTAAATAAATTAAATAAACCTAAATCTAAACCTAAACCCTAAGAATGGGGCATAAGGTGGAGGTGGCTGCAGATGCGTGGAGGGTGAGGGATCACATGGTGGTGGGTGCAGTGGGGTGGGATAGAGGTGGGTGCGTGAGTGGTGGTTATGGAGGAGGAGGACAAGGTTATAGCGTGGTGGTGGCAGAGGGAGATCGAGGATATGATGGTGGATCTCGAGGTCAGGTGGTTCTGATGGGACTGAAAGCAAGGATGATGATCTAATCCTTGCTTAAACTGTGTCTTTATAGTAGAGACGGTTCTAGTTTTCTAAGATTTTTGATTTGCTCTATGCGAGCTCATTTTTATCTATCCCATCGCTTGTATCTTAGAAAACTTGGTGTGCTACTTGGTTGATGAAATCGAGAAGAAGAAATGTTGAATCAATTTATTCTCTATCAAAAAATCCAATCCTTAAACTAAAACAAACCCTAGACCTAAAACCTACTAAACCCAAATAAAAAATCCTAAATCATAAATCCTAAACCCTAAACCCTAAAATATAAACCACCTAAACCCAAAACCTTAAACCCTACAAACCTCAACTAAACCAAACCCAAAACCCTAAACCCTAAAAACCTAAAAACCTAAACATAAACTAAATAAAACCTAAAATAAAATAAATAAAATAACCTAATCCAAAATAAAATAAAAACATAAAATAAAATAAAACCTAATCTAAAACCTAAACCTAAACCTAAAAAAAAAATCAAAACAAAACTAAAATAAAATAAATAATAAACTAAAATAAACCTAAATAAAATAAAAGCTAAACCTAAATAAAATAAAATAAAGCTAAACCTAAATAAATAACATAAATCTAAAATAAAATAAATTACATAAAAACCTAAACCTAAAAAAAAACATAAACCCTAAACCTAAAATAAAAATAAAATAAACTTAAACTTAAACATAAACTAAAATAAACAAAACTAAAATAAATAAAACCTAAACTTAAACCTAAAATAAACTAAACCTAAAACCTAAAAAATAAAATAAAATAAATTAAAAAATAAACCTAAACCTAAACTAAAATAAAACCTAACCTAAAAATAAAATAAACTTAAACTTAAACCAATATAAAAATAAAACCTCATGAAAATAAAATTAAAATAAAACTACTAAAAAATAAACCTAAATAACCCTAAAAATAAACTAAAATAAAAGCTAAACCAAAATAAAATAAACCTAAATAAAATAAAAACTAAAAATAAATTAAATATACCTAAATAATAAAATATAAATTAAAATACATAAAGATAAACTAAAATATAAACTTGTGACGAAAATAAAAAAAACACTTTAAATAAATACCACTACCACTACCAAACCCTAAAAAATTTATAGCCACTACCACATCTGACCTAACTCAAAAAAACTCTAAATCCTGTGACCCTAAACCCTAAACCCTAAACCCTAAACTCTAAACCTAAACCCTAAACTAAACCTAAACACTAAACATAAACTAAATAAAATAAATAAAATTCTAGATAAAATAAATAAACCTAAACTAAACCTTAAAACCTAAACTAAAATAAAATAAATAAAATAATAAATAAATAAAAATAAAATAAACTAAAATAATTAATAAAAAAACCTATAAAAAACTAAATTAAAAAAATAAACTAAAATAAAATAAAAATAAAATAAATAAAATAAAAAATAAAACTAAATAAAATAAATAAAACCTAAACTAAAAAAAAATATAAAAAACCTAAAATAAAACCTAAAAATAAATAAAATAAATAAAACTAACCAAAAAAAAAATAAAAAAAATAAAATAAAACCTAAAAAAGAAACTAAAATAAAAACATAAATTAAAATAAATAAACCTAAAATAAACAACTCAGAAATAAAATAAAATAAACCTAAATAAAAATAAAATAAAATAAATAATTAAATAAATAAAAATAAAACTAAAATAAACCTAAACCTTCCAATTTACTTAATTAAAAAAATAAAAATAAAGAAAAATAAAAAAAAACCTAACCCTAAACATAAAACTAAAATAACAAAAAAAACCTAAAAAAAAATAAAACCCAAAATAAAAAAAACAAAATAAATAAATTAAAACTTAAACCTAAATAAAATAAAGAAAACTAAACCTAAACCTAAACCTAAACCTAAACTTAAAAGTAAAAATAAAAAAAAATAAAATAAAAATAAAAAAAAATAATATAAATAAAAACCCAAACTAAGCTAAAAAATAATATAAACTTAAAAATTAAAAACCAAAATAAAATAAAAACTAAACGTAAAATGAAAATATAATAAACCTAAAATATAATAAAATAAAATAAGAACTAAATAAAAACCAAAAACTAAAAACTAAACATAAAAATAAATAAAAAATAAAACTTAAACCCTTAACTAAAAAAATAACTTAAACCTAAAATAAATAAATTAAACTAAACCTAAACCTAAACTAAAATAAACTAAACTAAAATAAAAAATCTAAACCTAAACCTAAAATAAACTAAACCCAAACCCTAAACTAAATAAAATAAAATAAACTAAAAAAAAACTAAAAACTAAAAAAAAATAAAACTTAAAAATAAACATTAAATAAAACCTAAAACCTAAAAAAATGAAAACCTAAACCAAAATCTAAAATTAAAAAATAAAACCGAAACCTAAAAAATAAAATAAAAATAAAACTAATCTATAATTCAAACATAAACCTAAACCTAAACCTAAAATAAGCTAAACTAAAATAAAAATAAAATAAATCAAAACTTAACCTAAACTAAAATAAACTAAACTAAAAAAACCTAAACCTAAATTAAAAATAAAATAAATCTAAATATAAAGCTAAACTAAAATAAATCTAAACTTAAACCTCAAATAAATAAAAAAATAAATTAAAAAAACCTAGAGTCTAAAAATAAAACCTAAGAATAAAATAATAAAACCTAAACCCAAACCTAAAAAATAAAAAGTAAAACCTAAACCTAAATATAAAATTAAAATATAAAACCTAAAATAAAAAATAAAATAAAAATAAACTAAAAATAGAACTAAATGTAGCCCTAAAATTTAAATAAAAAAATGTTAACTAAAATAAATAAACCTAAAATAAAATAAAAATAAATAAAAAAATAAAATAAAACTAAAAAAATAAAATAAACTAAAAGAAACTATGACTGCTTAATTTTTTTTTAAAAACCTAACCTAAAATAAGACCTAAATCTTTAAAACCATAAATAAACCTAAAACTAAAACTAAAAACCTAAAATCTAAAACTAAAACCAAAACCCACAACCCACCACCCTAATATCCCCAAAAACCCTAAAAAACATAAAAAACTAAATCTAAAAAAATAAAACCTAAAAATAAAATAAAATAAAATAAAAAACCTAAATGAACCTAAACCTAAAATTAAACCTAAAACCAACATAAAAATATCTAAACTAAAATAAAAAATAAAACTTAAACTAATAAAAAAAATGAAATAAACATAAAATAATAAATAAAATAAAATAAAAACTAAACTTAAATTCAAGATAAAATAAACCTAAAATAAAATTAAATAAAAACCTAAACCTAAAAAATAAACTTAAAAATAAAATAAAATAATCATTCAAAAATAAAACATAAACCCTACTATAAAAGCGTGACTAAAATAAAGAAAATAAAATAAATGACCTAAACTAAAATAAACTACTAAAATATAAAACCTAAATCTAAACCTAAAATAAACTAAAACCCTAAACAAAATAAAATAAAATAAACTAAAAAAAAAAACTAAACTAAAAATAATAAAACTAAAAAATAAACCTAAAAAATAAAACCTAAACCTAAACCAAAAAATATAATAAAAATAAAAAAACCTAAAAACAAAAAATAAAAAAAATCCAAAACCTTAAAAAAAATAAAATAAAATAAAACTAAAATAAAAATAAGAATAAACTAAACTAAACCTAAAAAATAAACTAAAATAAAACTCAAATTAAAATAAATAAAATAAAATAAACTATAAATAAAAAAAAAAAAAATAAATAAAATGAATAAATAAAATAAATAAAGAAAATTAAATAAATTAAATAAACCTAAACCTCGGTTATAATTTAAAAAAAATAAACCCTAAAACCCTAAACCTAATAAATGTTAAACCCAAAACTAACCTAAATCTTAAAACCCAAAAAAACCCCAAAACCAAAAACCTGAAACTAACAAACAAACAACACTCAACCAAACCTAAAAACCCTAAACCCTTTATCATAGACCAAACCTAATCACAAAACCCCAAACCCTAAACCACAATCACAAACCTAAACAAAGCATAAACCCTAAAACCTAAACTTAAACTCTAAACCCTAAACCCCAAACCTAAACCTATACTTAATGTAATTAAATAAATTAACAAATAATCTTAAATTCTAAATTTTAATAAACTTAAACCCCAAGAATGGGTAGAACTTTGACAGCAAGAATGCCACCGTCCACCAGTCTCAGTTTAGATATAGCAGTGGAGGTAACGGTTATCGCAGTGATGGTGGAGGATCTAGATGTCTTGATTTGGAGGTGTGATGGTTATGGAGGGGAGGAAAGGTTTATGGTGGTGGCAAAGGCAGAGATCTGGGATATGATGGTAGATCCCACTACTCGAGAGGCCAGGGTAGTTCTGATGGGAACTAGAGAAACTTAAGAACAGCCTATCCGATTAGCTACTTATGAAATTGTGTATTTATAATAGAGATGGTTCTAGTTATCTAGGCTTTTTGATTTGCTTTATGCATGCTCATTTTTTATCAATGTCATCACTTGTGTCTTAGAAAACTTGGTATGTTACTTGGTTGATGAAATCAAAAGAAGAAATGTTGAATATGAATTTATTCATCCTTAAAAAATACTAAAAATCCTAAACCCTAAACTAAAACTTGAACCATTGACCTAAAACCCTAAATCCTCTTAAACCCTTAAATTATAAACCCTAAAAGCTAAACCTAAACCACGAATGCTAAACCTAAACCCCAAACCTAAACAAACCCCAAACAAATTCTAAACCCTCAACTAAACTAAACCCTAAAATAAACTTTGAAAAGCTAAAACCTAAACCTAAACTAAATAAAACCTAAAATAAATAAAATAAATAAACTTGAACCAATGTAAAAAAAAAATAAATATAAAAAAACCTAAACCTAAATCCTAAACCTAAATCCTAAAAACCTAAAGAAAATAAATAAAAATAAAAACTAAACTAAAATAAAATAAATAAAACCTAAACTAAAATAAAATAAATAAAATATAAAAAATAAAATAAAAAAAAAATAAAATAAGCATAAAATAAAATAAAATAAAAACTAAAAATTAAACCTTAAACTAAAAAGAACCTAAACCTAAAATAAATAAAAAATAAACCAAAAATTAAACTATAACTAAAATAAACTAAACTAAAATAAATAAAACCTAAACATAAACCTAAAATAAACTAAACTTAAACCTAAACCTAAAATAAAATAAATATAATAAACTAAAAAAACCTAAAGCTAAACTAAACAATATAAAAAAAACCTAAACTAAATAAAACCTAAACCTAAAAAAATAAAAAACATAAAATAAAAAAATAAAAATAAAACCTAAACATAAATAAAAAATAAAATAAAAATAAAATAAACTAAAAATAAACTTAAAACTAAATCTAAAAAATAAACTTATATAAAAAACCTTAAGTAAAATAAATAAAGCTAAAATAAATAAATTAAAGTAAATAAAAAATAAGCCTAATAAAATTAAAATTAAAATAAACTAAAATAAAGAAAAAATAAACTAAATAAACTTAAACTTTGCTGATCCTTACTAAATAATTAACCCTAAACCCTACCACCTCCTAAACTCCCTAAACCCTAAATCTTAAACCCTGAGGCTAAACCTAACCACTGATGCTAAAGCTAAAACCCTAAACTGGCCTAACCAGATCTATATACTAAACCCTAGGCCCCAAACCTCTAAACCCTAAACCAGCTAAAAAAAAACCAAACTAAAATAAACTAAAATAAAATAAATTAAAAACTCTAAACCTAAATAATAAAATAATAAACTAAAATAAAAAAAATATAAACTAAAACCTAAACTACCTAAACCTAAACTTAAACCTACCAAAACCTAAAGCGTGAAATAAAATAAAATAAAATAAAAAAATAACTAAAATAAAATAAATAAAACCTAAACTAACTAAAAAAATAAAATAAACCTGCAAAAAACCTAAATAAAATAAAAACAAATTATAAAATAAAAATAAAATAAACATAAAATAAAATAAAATAATAACTAAATAAAACCTAAACCTAAAAAATAAACCTAAAAATAAAAAAAAAAAACATAAACCTAAATTAAAAAAAAAGAAACCTAAACCTAAAATAAATAAAATAAAATAAACCTAAACCTAAAATTAAAATAAACTAAACTAAAATAAAACCTTAACCTAAACCTAAAAGAATCTAAACCTAAACCCTAAATTAAATAAAATAAAATAAATTAAAATAAACCTAAAATAAAACGTAAAACCTAAAATAAAAATAAAACCTAAAACCTAAACCTAAAAATAAAAATAAAATAAAACCTTAAAGATTAAAAAGTAAAAGTATTATTGAACTAAAAATAAGCAAACCTAAACCTAAATGTAAATAAAATAAACTAAAAGAAAAACCTTAACTAAAATAAAAAAACATAAAATAAATCAACTAAACTAAATAAAAATAAAAAGAATAAACTTAAATAAAAACTAAAAATTAAAATAAATAAAAAATAAACTAAATTAACTTAAACCTATCGGTTTACTTAATTTTTTAAAAAAAACCTAAACCCTAAACCCTAAAACCTAAAACCTAAACCCTAAACCTGACCCCAAACTATAAAACCTAAAACTCAAACCTAAACCTAACCCTAAAAAAAGCATAAACCATAAACCAAGCCCAAAATCCTAAACCTTAAACCCTAAACCTAAACCTGACCTAAACCCTATACCTCAAAACAAAACCTAAATCAAGTACTAAATAAATTAAAAAATAAACCTAAACCATAAAACTAATAAACCTAAACCATAAGATGGGAACCTTGATGGTAGATCACCATCAACCAAGCTAGGCACGGTGGAGGAAAAGGTGGTGGTTATCACAGTGTTCATGGATGGAGGTCTTGGTGGATATGGTGGTCAAATGGTGGTTATGGAGGCAGGAGGAGAGACGAGGTTATAGCCATGGTGGTGGCGGAGGGAGAGATCTGGGATATGATGGATGATCCCGCTACTCAAGAGGTTGGGGTTGTTCCAATGGGCTGAGAAATTGAAGAATGGTCGATCGATGCTTATGGAATTGTCTTTATTGTAGACAATTTTAGTTATCTAGGGTTTTGAGTTGCTTTATCGTGCTCATTTTTTATCTATGTCACTTATGTTTTAGAAAACACAGGTGCTACTTGGTTGATGAAAGCAAAAGAAGAAATGTTGAATTTGAATTTGTTCTCTATTAAAAAAACCTTAAACCCTAAACTAAAACTTAAACCTTAAACTTAAAATCTAAACCCTAAACCCTAAACCATAAACCCCAAACCCTAAACCCAAAACTAACCCTAAACAGTAAACCCTAAACCCTAAAAAGCTAAAACCCTAAACCTAAACAAAATAAAACCTAAAAATAAAATATATTAAAAAACCTAAACTAAAATAAAAAAATAATAAAAAATAAAAACATAAAATAAAACCAAAACCTAAACCTAAACCTAAACCTAAAAAAAATAAAATAAAAAATATAAATTGAACTAAAATAAAATAAATAAAAACCTAAACTAAACTAAAAAATAAAAAACCTAAAAAAATAAAAACTAAACCTAAAATAAAATAAAATAAAAATTAAATAAAACCTAAACCTAAAAATAAAATCCAAAAATAAATAAAATTATTACCTAAACCCTAAATAAAAAAAAACCTAAACCTAAAATAAGAATAAAATAAACCTAAACCTAAACTAAAATAAACTAAACTAAAATAAATAAACCTAAACCTAAACCTAAAATAAAGTAAACATAAATCAAACTTAAACATATAATAAAATAAACTAAAATAAACCTAAACCTAAACTAAAAAATAAAACCTAAAATAAACTTAAAATAAAACCTAAACCTAAAAAAAAAGAAAACCTAAAAACCTAAAATAAAAAATAAAACCTAAACCTAAAAAAATAAAAAAAAATAAACTCAACTAAAAAATAAACCTAAACTTAAAAATAAATTAAAATAAAAAAAACTAAATAAATAAACCTAAAATAAATAAACTAAACTAAGTTAAAATAAAAAAAAAATGTAAATAAAAATAAAAAATTCAATAAATTCAAATAAATGAAAATAAATAAACAAACTAAACTGTCGGTTTGAATTTAAAAAAAACCCTAAACCCTAAATCCTAAACCCTAAACCCTAAACACTAAACCCTAAACCCTAAACCATAAATCCTAAACCCTAAACCCTAAACTCTAAATCCTAAACCCTAAACCCTAAACCCTAAAACCCTAAACTCTAATAAACCCTAAACCCTAAACCGTAAACCCTTGGATATTCATATTGGCTAAGGTTACTCTTGGCTCTATTAGACCTGATTATTGTTATGATCTAGCTACTAATAGGTGGCTATTACTCCTGATTGGCTTTCATCATTATGTGGCTATTTTTCTTTCCTTAATGTTTCATATTGGTAGGGGTTTTTTGTTGGCTATTCATTCTCATGCTATGGTGGAATACTTAGGTGATGCTTCTCTTATGAGGGATTGGTGGCATTCCTTTGCCATACTGAATAGTGTTTCCTTTCATTATAGTGTGTATTTTGTGATTGCTTGGTATGCAGGTATTAAAGATCATATGATTTTCATCCAGGTAGCCTTCCCCAAGTATGTAAAATGATGATGGTGGGATGATTTCACTAATGATTTGGCTAGTAGTAGCACTTATGATGTAACCCTTCCTTTTGAAGTTTGGATGCTCATGTTTACGGATGCCCCATTCTGCTGTGACTGAGCCGAGCTTTCCTTCACACACTTCTCTAAATTTCTCACACTTTCATTTATTTTTTTAGTTAATTTTTTTTGTATCACTTTACTTGTGCTAATTCCTTCTTCTAGATAAGTTCATTCTATGGAGGTGGCAAATACTTCTCTCATCTTCTCAAGCTTTTGCTGAAGGCTATCCTCTAACTTTTCTTTTTTTGCTACTTTTGTATCTCTTACTATTTTTCTTTTTTTGCTTTTTTCTTTTCT